>BMAW01122169.1:0-191717 GCA_019974015.1 Nephila pilipes | reverse complement strand
TTAATACACGCCAGAATAGTCAAGTTCAGTGTAAATATATATTTAACAACATTTAAAAATTTTGATAAATCATGAAACATTTTATTATTTTCAGTCATATGGTTTATTGTTTTACATAAGCTGAAGTATTAATTATGGATCAATTGGTGCACGAGTTATAATAATGTCATCTTAAAATTATCCAAATAATCTGAGGAAAAATGTCATTTGACATTGTCTGCAAAGTTTTATCTGTAACAATAAAAAAAATTGTAGAATTTTTTCAAGCTACATTTGTTTTTTGTTTGCTCAAAATTACTTGGAATTTAAGTTCACTGTGATAGATAGATTTCAAGATAATAAATGACAACATGATCAATTGTTGACTAATGATAATACATTTTCAGCGGTTCTGAATCTCGCTAAATTTTGTTACATTCATAATGCCAGGAGGATGAATTGTACTTTGGAAATTTCGTTCAAATTTTGTATGTGAATATTTCCCAAAATTAGGAAAACTCTCTTCTATGTTCCAACTAACTGAATGTTTGACCTAACAGAAAACTATGCTTAGATCCTTTACAATAGTTGTTACAATCATGTGATTAAATGTTGTTTGTTCAAAAAAAAAATGTTTAAATTATTTTATGAATACTATATTCTTTATTTGAAAGAAAATAGCATATGGCATTTCGAATCGTTCTATGACATTTTGATTACTGATAGTTTTGAAATACGAAGTTTTTTAATTGATTGATTGTTTATTAACTTCGCACTTAGAAGCAAACAAGGGCTATTGGCAAAAGATAGACATAACTTCTTTTGGTCAAGCGAAGAGGATAACACTTGTGTTAGCAACCCACTCTCCAAACTTCTACATTTGAATGCAACGAGTCGGCCGATGTACAAAGTTATGTCAATCCATATTCAGAAAAAATGTGTAATAATTTCAAATTTATAGAGAAGTTTATATAGAAAACGAAGTGCAATTTTATGAAACTTCTTCCAATTATATATATTTCACAAAATCATAGTTCCTCAAGTTTACCTTAAATGATGTTCTAAATAAACCTTGTTCTCGAAAAAGTAGAAATAATTTTAGAAAAATAAATTATTGTACTTTTTTTTTTTTTTTTACAATCTTAACGTATATCAGTATAAATAAAAAATAACTTCAACGCAGATAAGTTAATCAATAACTTATTCCGCAGTAAGAATATGAAAATATTAATACATTACCTGCTAATTCTCGATAGGTACGTAATCTCTTATGACTCTGAGACACTGCACTTGAATTCCGTGATTCTAAGAAACACTTAAAGCGACTAGAATTAACTCTGAAATTTGGAATAGCATCTTTGTCGTTCAAATTAGCTGCTAACATATGTCGTTCAGAAGCTCCGAATTTTAAGCCTTCCCATAAAACATTGCTTTTATTCTTTCCTTGAAATTCATCTGTTGGCATACATATTAATCTTACTTGCTTAGCTCTTGTTCCACCAAGATCTATTTCCACTTTTACAGTTTGGCATTTTCTTAAAATTAATAGCATTACCCAAATTAACAAAGTTTTTGAAGGACACATTCTAATATTATTAGTTATTAAGTATCATGTAAAAATGCTATTTAAAAAAGAAATCGATTGTTGAACAACAATGTAAGCATGCCAATTATTCCTCGCTTATGTCTAACAACAAACTCATGTGTTTAAGTATTGTTATGATTTTTTTGTTGTACCTATGAATATCAACTATAATTAAAATTTAAGTATTGTAATTAATTACCGTTACCTCTTATTTATCATGGGAAACTGCATATATCAACGTAGATGGTTATGAATATGCAAACTTGCTTGGTAAGGAAACACGAAACATGAATGAGACTTCTTCTACCTTCATACTTGTTGATACAAATGCTGTGGCTAAGTGCAGAATAATCAGCCGACTCTTAAGAAACCCCTTATTAAAAACCTAAATTGCTTCGGATCACCAACAACCATACAATTGAAAGAACAAATCAGTACAAGGCCATGAAAAGTCACCCTGACAACACAGGAAACTGTATCTATTGTAGGAATTCCCGGATACTCTGTTGACAACAGAGCATATTTATTACTGTCTAAACTTTTTTAAACTTGACGTTGCTCATATATATATATATCACCTCAGAAATTTCTCTACGACCCTACAGAATCTGATGTAACAGTTGCTGTCATTTAGACTTTGCCATGACGCCATGAACCTTCCATGACGCTTCTCTGAAACTCTACAAAGGGTAAGAGACATTTGCAGAGAGAATACAAAGGAAAGCTTAAACAATGACCACACACAGAGAGAGAGATCTTGAGGTTTTGGCTATTATTTTGGAGAAATGGTAACTTTGGCAATAAAATGAAGTTTCTTGAAATGCTGGAACCTTGTTAATCTCATTAAGGGTAAAAGTTATGGACTTTTCCAGAATTTTTCTAGTGACATCACATCTGGGAACAGTTGTAAATACGAAGAGACGTGAAGCCAGAGCAAATCAGTTGGGAATTCGGTCGGAGATGGATGAGAGGATCTGCCAAGTAATCTGTTGGTAGCTTGGCCGAAATAATCTGCCTGGATGCGGCCTGTATCTACTAAGATTACCAGAAGCTGCTAGAGTCCGATCAAAGTATTATTTTAGAGATTAATTTATAGTGCGAATTAGTAGGCTAGTGAGCTAAACGTTGAAAGGTCTGTGTGTGTGATTGTTATTACAACTGCTGCTCTTTATCTGTGTTTCTGATTTGTGTAAGCGGTGTATTCGTTCCTGATGTGTCACTAATCTGTACAAGTGCTATGTTTTCTGAACGTGCTGTTAATCTGTTCATGTTTTGCTACCTATATTTCATCTTGTTCTGAATATTTGTGAATAAAGAGTCCTCTTTGTTGGACTGCTTTCACTCTTTCGCCCTCATACTCCTTATATTACTTTTTGAAGCTATTCTTAATATATTTAATTCTTCAAAACGATACAATAATTAAATATGATGGCAGCGGTGGTATAATTTCTTTTAAATATAGAAAATCGTGGGAGGAAGATTTCATCATCGAAAGGAAGAGGGGACTAATGACTTTCTGAAAAATGTTTTTTTTTCTTTCTTTTCTTTTTTTTTTTTTTTTTTTTTTTTGCGTCTTTTGAGTGGTTATTCGGCCAGTTGTTATCTGACCCAGATTAACAATGAAAAGATGCTCACCAGACAAAAGCAGCTTATTCTGTGTGGTCTAATTGAATCAGAAAAAAAAACCGGATATTGAAAAGAAAACATCCAGAGAAGCGATTCTCTCGGAGCAGAAGGAGACTTCGTCGAACAGCGGATTATCCGACTAAGAGATCGAAACTCCAAAAGCAGTGCGTTAAAAAGAGCACACTGAAATTGTGTGTTTGAAAATTGTTCAAAGAAAACGACTGCTGGATGTCGAGAGAGAACTGTCCAATTGCGGACATCATTAAAGTGTATGTGCCAAAGGAGCAAGCCAATAGTACTTCAAAAAGGATGAGAAGTTTTATATTGCTTTTATACTACGCTTGAGTCATGAGAAGCCATTTCGCTATGAGAAAGCCAAGCCAAATACATATTTCATCATCTAATATAATTTTTCGTTGATTAATTTATAGTCTCATATGACTTTCTCAATTTAACTGTCTCTAAGAATGGAGTCAAAATCATATCTCCTCTAGTATTTCTAATGAACGTTAAGCACCATGCGATAATCCAGTCGTCGTGTAACTCTTCGTCCCAATCAGACGCTCTCTCCTAAATTTCCTGCAACAATAACTTAATACGCACAACAAACGGTGCATTCAAACCAATGGGTTAAAATTTCTTGCCGCTACATGTAAAGCACGTCCTTTTCAGTTTCGTAACGATTTCGAAGAATTTACTAAGCCCTTCACCTCTAATGATAACCTTCTCAGGGTTCCAGTTGAACCCTAAAACTTTCAACTCGTGTTTATCCACTATATCACCATTGCCAAGTTCGTTCTTCATCTACAATGTATCCAATTCTCTACTGTTGACCCCAATTGCCTCAAATTAAATACATTCTTCTTTAATATTGATATAGCATCTATCGACAACTTCAGTGACTCGTCTACATTATTTCTACCAAAATATAAATCGTCTAGGTAAAGTGCTGAATTATACATTTCGAATGTCTTAAGTTTGCCTTTTTCAATTTTTTAAATATGATGCTGAATTGAGGCACACAAAATAAAAAGTGAGCTTATACAGCTGAAAGGTAGTCTTTTCATTCTCATAAATTTATATTCTTCAATGGGTTTATTTGAGTACTAAATAAATTTTAAGAATGTTCTACCTCTTTTAGAAATCCTTTTTATTAAAGAAGTATTCTCTATATAAGCATTAAATGCTATTTTATATTTACGAAAATTTAGGATTACATTAAGAATATTTGGATTTAAATTTAGGACAGTTCCAAATAATCGTTCAGAAAAGGTTAAATTTAGATTTTGAGCTACAATTAAAAGCTTCTCGAATTTTCGTTGTTTTCTAATCATCTCTTCCCTACACTCTATGTGGCATAAAATATTCATATTCATATCTCTCACATTCTTCAATAACTCCATTTTTTCTTCATCGTTTACTATGTCTTTATACTCATCATTTATAGAAAAACATCTTTTTTTTCAAACCACTTTTTAGCTAAAAAAATTAGTTTCCAGTTACTTATCACAAAAACCCATAACAAATCAGTTTCTTATCTACCATTCCCAAATATTAAATTTTTCTCACATTGAACTCTATTAAAGCTTTATCAACTACTTTTGACTTTTCTTTATTTCTAATTCCTAAGCCTTAGAACTCTCACAACACTGGAACACCTGAGGCAGCAACACAAAAATTCGCTGACCCTGTATTTTTAACTTTAAGCTTATAATTTTCCTGACTTCCATGTAAAGTGAATCGCAATATCATTGGCATGCAAGTAATTTTTTGATCTATTCTTTCGAAAGAAGATGCTTCAATAATATGCCAGAAAACAAATGCTTCTATTAATATTTCAATACTTATATCTGTATCACTACAATCGACTAATCCGCGATATTGCATAGTATTTTTCACTTTTATATATGGAATAGAAACAGTGGCAGCAGTAATAGTGTCAATTACTAAAATTTCAATTTGAAAAAAAAAGATCAAGGTTTCACCAACTGGTTAATTTTAACCCGCTATGTCGTATAATTTCTCATCGAGTTTTGCTGAGCCAAAGAGAAAAACTGATAATCGTTCTTCTCTAATTGGTCTTAATTTCAGGCAATTTGAAAGAGATTTGGAGTAACAATTTCTTTCTGAATCATAGTCACATAAAATTCTCACTTATTTATTTTCCCCATCTATTCGGCCAGCATCTGTAACCGTGACACTAGAGCAACGAAGTCGAATTAATAGGATGGGGGAGGAATAGCATTCTCAACAGATGAGGGAACGTTCTCAGCTGTAAGGGAAATTTTTTTCTCTTCTCTCTTGGAAAATCATGACGCGGCTTCCTAGAAAAACTATTTCGTGATCTGCACTCCCTTAGGCTGAATTCAATAGAAAAACACTCGAAGCATTCTTTTTAACTATTTCAACACATTCATTTACTGGCATTTTTTTTAAAATTAGAACATGAACTTAGAGAATAGTTTTCATTATTTTTATTCGAAATACATCTGTGATTTTTCACTCCAGATATATATACATTTGAAACCTTCTATTATTATTACTGCGATATTTATTCACATAATTTCCTTCACTTTTTTTTATTGTCATTTCCTGAAAAAGATTTTATTAAAAAGGATTCTGGTTTCTGTTCACTTTTTAAATGATAAATAAATGTTACATTCACAATCCAAAATTTGGGGATCAAACCATGTTTCTCCATATTTCAGTGCTATGTGAGACTTTAATTCACAATCTAGTTCACTAAAGATCTTATCCGATACCAAAACAGCGCGTGTTCATTTAAAATCATTTTTCTCAATTTACAGTAATAATCAAAATTTGTACTTAACTTCAAAGCATACTACACATAATTCTCAGAAGACAGTTTTTGCGCATAACGAAAATAATTTAAAAGTTCTTGAACAGTTGATTGGAATTCTTTCAAAATAATACATTTCAGTTTATTATAATCATTCATATCCTCTTCGCTCACATATACCAATAAATTACTGGCCCTTTCACCCAAAATATTTAATTGAATTTTTATTTTCAATTCTTTCGAACTTATTTGTCCTGAAAATGCTTGAAAATATCAATAGAAGGATTCTGCTTTATATATAGTGGAAACACTTTTAATTGAATTTTCAACATTTACACCTAAGAGGCCTTTTTAATTATTAAGATTTAGAGGTAACTCGTCCCTGGAATTAGTTAATTTTAATTCTGATTCTAATAGAGATGGTTTTAATTTCTCTACTAGCAGTTTTATTCCATTTTCTGATATTTCTCTCTCACTTTTTAATTTATTTTCTTCAAGAATGCCATCAATAACATTTTATTCGAATTCAGCATCATTTTCGAAGATTTTGGAGCCTTAAATTTAGATTTTTAATTTAACCACCTTACCACCATTTGGAGTATCTAGAGCTAGCTGCTCTGCAAAGAGCTGTGATCACGGTAGCCTAGTGATTACGGTCGAGGACTCGCAGCTGGCGTTGTTTTCGTCGAGTTGTGGGTTAAAACCTTAATGCCCCTAAAGACCCACCGAGTAGCGGGGCTGATGCACGTTAAATCTGGTCAAGATTTCAAGTCCTTCGTTGGCGTGGTGTGGAAGTTTGGCGAGGAGTTGCCTACTCAGGTGTCATCCTTGTCCCTTGACCGTGTTTCAAAACTACGAGGTTCGTCTTCAAAAGTTTTCGTATTGCTTCTATGAGCGACGTTAATAAGCAATCACATCACATTGTTGTTACGAACATCAATTACTTAAGACTCATTTTAATACAAAAATAGAAACTTTTAATTTAAAAAAACAACACTTCGAAATAATCTATTCAAAAGAAACTACAGACTCGTCACAGATTAACTCAAAATATCAATCATGGAACACAACACTATTTAACTCAAATTATCTAATAAAACACCTCCATATACAACTAAATTCGGCAATAATAAATTATCTCAAATTTGTACTCACTACAACACTTGAAAAAAAAATACTAGCCCTTGTTTTCGGACCTCTAACTCCACCGGAAATGCCTCTCCAGCGCAAACAACATAAAGGTTCGAAATGCTCAGACAACAATGGAAAAACGTTAGTACATAATTCAAATGACATATTTTTTTATGGCGTAGCTCTACACTTATTTCATTTACCAAGACTAACATTGTGTTAACGGGAACCAATTTCTTGTGGGGGGGAAGGGGCATTAACACCAAACTCGATACTAAAATTAAGAGAGGATCGCTATTTGAGAAACATTTACTTTAATCAATTACATTATTTTCATTAGAACACTTCTTACCTTTTTTTGAAAAAAGATGATAACGCCACAACTATGCATAAGCAATCAGAAAGCAATGGGTGCTCACTATACTCTGTTGTCATAACAGTATTTATTCAAAAGATACACAGTATAAAAGATAATATACAGAAGTTATGAATAGCATTTTGAAATTTTATATTTCGCCGAAAGCGCGGTCAATATTAATTGTCTAGGATAATGAGTTCATACAACAACAATGAAAAAAAAAAAAAAAACACTGCGTTCAAATACGCCTTAGTAACATGGCGAAGCAACAGCAAATAACGTTTTGTGTGTTGAGTATCATGCAAGCAGGATTATTATTACTTTTCAGCACCATTTCGGAACGAAGTTCCATTTTCACAGTCACGTATCTGCCCTAGATCACTCATTGATACTCAGGCCACCACAATCCCATTCCACGGTCAAAAATTCGAGATTTCCCTCTTACATACCCTAAGCTCTGCCCACAATGTGTGACTAATTACTCTTTCCCACAAAAATCCACTGGTGTGACCTTAAAAATCCTTTTTCTTTCCAAAATTCTTCTCAAACTTTCAAGCTTCCCTTTTAAACTTAATGTTATAACTAAATTTCTTTTTTAATAATTTAAATTACATTCTGGGCAATGTGTGGTAGATCGTTGTCGAGTCTCTCCACACTTCACTTACAGTCTATAACAAAAAAAAAAAAAAAAAAAAAAAAAAAACCGACGCACCAAGAAGGAGTAGCTCAATTTTAATGAAATTTCGTATGCTAAGACACTTGGACCGAACATGCAAATCATTAAAATTTGGTATCCAATGAATGAATAGCGGGAGCTACAGCTCAGGTGTATATAAGAAGCGATTTTCAATCTGATGGTCACATTTTCTATTGGATTGCGATTTAGGATACCTTTCAACAACTGAAAAAATGCCTCACGGTTGGATTCGAGCTCATTACTCTCAACTGTCAGAGTTTGAGAGAGGTCATATCATTGGATTGAAAGAGGCAGGTTAGGCAAATCGAAGAATCGCTCGTCATATGAGTCGAAACGATGCGGCGATTAGAAGATGCTGGCAGGAATAGGTGGACAATGCCAGATTTCAGCGTCCTGATGGTAGCGGTAGACCTAGGGCCACAGCAGATCGGGAGGACAGAGTGATTGTCAGATGAGCTGTCACAGAGCCTGATTCATCGTTATCAACCTACAGACGTGCGACCCGCACACGAGTGTCCACCATGACCATTCCCAGACAGTTAAAAGAGCAAAACCTATGCTCGTACGACCGCTACGCCACCTGCCCCTCACTCCTGCACACTATCGAGCCAGATTACTGTGGCTCGATCAGGTTGGAATGATGCTGACTGGGGACGTATAGTGTTTAGCGACGAATCCCACTTCCAACTATAACCTGACGATCATCGAAGACGTGTCTGGAGACGCCCACGGAAGCGTACCGATCCTGGTTTCACTATTGCACTCCACACAGGCCCTCAACCAGGAGTTATGGTCTGGAGGACCATTTCCCTTGATAGCCGGACCCCTTTGGTTGTCATTAGAGGCACACTTACAGCACAGGGGTACATCAACGACATTCTGAGACCTGTTTTGCTACCGTACCTTTTGCAGTACTCTGGCCTTATTTTTCAGCAAGATAATGCCAGACCACATGCGGAACGTGTTGCTATGAGCTATCTTATAGCTTGTCAAACACTTCCTTGGCCATCCCGATCTGCCTCCAATTGATTATGTCTGGGATATGATGAAAAGGCGACTGCACTACTAGGGAATATTGATGACCTCGCCCGACAATTGGAGCACATATGGCACGAAATACCACAGGAAATCATCAGGGAGCTTTATCACTCTATGCCACGTCACGTGGCAGCCTGCTTGCATCCAAGCTATAGGTGGGTCAACACCTTATTGAGCTCATTACTATATAACTATGTAACTCTGAAATAAATCATTCATTTCTTCTAAAATTTTAATCATTTTGTATTCTGTACATAACTTTCCTATCCGCTAAATTTTGTCTCCATTGGACAACTCAGTCTTGGTGCTACGGTTTTTTTTTTTTTTTTTTTTTTTTTGTTATAGAGCGTAGATAATAGCAGATCAAATAATAACAGATCAAATCTCGACAGGGCCATAATCTCTAATAACTCCTCGCCCGATCACGGGACTTCACTCCATGCGATTTTTTTTATGATGCGGTTCGTAAAAGTTCGTGTTTATATATGCATATCCAGGTCAAACGACCATGACTGATTTAAAAAAAAAAACGTATCACAGCTTCTATCGCCAATTTCGATACAGATATGTTTTTCACAAGGTTTAGCTGGAATTGCATTGAAGACGATATAAGCAGAAAACAAAATAAGTGTAAATTGAGTGAGTGAGTCAATGTAAAGATTATTGGCGCAACAGCCAGATGTGGCTTTGCTGTGCCAAATAAGATTTAACTGTGGTCTAGATGTGAAGAAATTGAAAAAAAAAAATAATTGGTTGATAAGGAGGGTCGAAAATAGAGAAGGATCGCTAGAGTATCACGGGGGCACATCACCCATGTTTACTAAAGGCAGTAAACCCCATGGGAAAGAAAACTTTCACTAAGGTGCCTCGGGGTCATGATGCCCGTACTTACCTAAAGGAGACAAGTCCCTGAGGTCACCTCATATAATCCCCATGAACAGGGTGCCCGGCTATACCCCCAGACGCTGGGTACCCCTTTTAATCGCTTCTTGCGATATGCGTGAGCTACAGTGGGACTATTCTGTCATACCCGGTCACCACACGAATTATGTAAATTGAGTGAGTGAAGGTGAAATTCAATGACGCGAGAGGTTATATATGGCTATGCTGCCCCAAAACAAGATGGAACTGTGATTTAGATGTTTGGGGGAAAAAAAAGGAAAAAAAGGGAAGTTATTGACAAGGAGAGTCAAAAACAGAGAAACATCTTTAAGGTTTTTAAGGGAGGCACGTCACCCGTCAACACCATGGGAAAGAAAAAGATCACTAGATTGCCTCGTGTTCATGATTCTCGTACTTACTTAAATAAGGTAAAACCCTGAGAGTGCATTGAACATTTGTGAGGACTATATTCAAAAGTTGATTATCCCTTTGAGGGGTGGTATATAAAAAACATTAAATTTTTGCAAAAATTCATCTAATATACATTTAATAATGTTAAAAGGATACAATATCAAGCGGTAAAATTAATAATTATTTATTTCCCGATTTTTAAGACCCGGTATATATAATATACCCCCCCTCCAGGACATCTTATTTGTACACTCACTGTTTCGTATTCTTTCGAAGAAATAATAAATACTTTCATGAAAAATTATATTATTTTAGTTAATTTGGCAAATATTACGATCAGAAAACACTTTTAAAAAAATCAGAACTTTATAATGTTGTATTTTTATTTCTAAGAGTGATAATTTGAGCGAAAATATGTCAATTAATTTAAGTATAGCTTTTTCATACATATATAATGTTCATAGTTTAATGCTAAAACTATATTATAAACTTAATAAGACAATTTTTGTTGAAATACACATACAAATTTATTAAAAATAGGGCATATTTTTTACTGCACAGACTGAAGTAAAATTTTCTTCTCCACTTGTTTCTGAAGATAACTCCGATCTATCAGACGGGAGCTCTTCAAACAAAGCAAGTTCTTTCTCAGTCGAATGTCCCCGCATAGGCATTCTTTTAAAGATATATTTTAGAATATATATATTTAAAAAATTATTTCGAAATAGATTAGAAAGTTACTTAAGATAAAATTTGAATTTTTCTGAAATAATTATACACTATTATAAGAAATCTGAAACAGTCACGAGAATTAAACGAAAACATGAATTAAATTAACTCTAGATAAACCTAAAATTCTGTTCATTGTATGGTCTCTGTAAAAGTTCAAAACTAGCCGACCACGGTAATTGAACCTATTCATAACATACCCTCCCTCTTCTAATGAACAGACGTGTCGAACAAACAAACAAACAAAAGACCAGCCCTCCTTACTCTGAATTATTTACGGCATGTTGGCGTCCAAACACAGAGGACCCTGTTTTTCTTACAAAGCGTGTATCTCTTTTCTGTTTAGTATCTTTCGAATACCAATTGTCAATGATTTATATGTCAGTTTACTTAAACCCTTTGATAATGTCTACCGCTAAAGGCAATGAGTTCCTATTCTCACCCTTCTTTTGCCAGCAACTTATCTTTTTTTATCTCATACTAACACTTTATATCCATGATCGTTAACAAGTCTCATGTCTATCAAAGACGAATGATAATCCCTAATATGCTGTCTCCAGCCAGTTCTGTCTTAGATGTCTTGAAAGGCAGTTTTTCGATTTTTTTTGCAATATTTTTGCAAAAAAAATCAGATAGATTTTTGATATCCTTTTTTACTTCTACGCTTTTTTTTTTAGTGAGCATGCAACGTGTTGATAAATTTCTACTCCTGTTTTAAATTTCTATTCTTAGGAGAATAATTCTGATTTCTGCCGCTCTGGAACTCGAAAATATATTTATGACTTCTATTTTCACTGAAACAAAGCAAACCGTCACATATCAGTCTGAATCGAAATTTTCAGTGCTGCCATATGTTGCTCACTAACCCCATGTGTGCTATAGAAGGGCGGTGGTATAATTATGATATCATTTAATTTAGAGTATGAAACCAATATTCTATATATTTTATTTTGAGTAATTAGTAGTATTTACATAAAGTTTCAAACATGAAGATTGAGTAGCTCTTGAATTTAAAAAATTCAAATCATTTCAGAAAGATTTCTGTGAGTCATAAAACAACCACTTGTTAGGAGCTTTCATTAGGATCAAAGGAATAATTTTAATAATTATTCTGCATGGTTCTACCATCTAATTTAGATAAATAACACTATAAGCTACCATATGATGTGGGGGGGGACGTACTTTACTAAGATTTTTAACGCGATAAATATGTGGTATAAAAAATATACCACCGCTCCTGTAAGGGTTATAATACCTCAACATGTATGCAGCTTTTGAATAAATATATTTTGCATATAAAAGTTTTGAAATCCTAGCATTCTTTCTGACTTACCCTGTATAATTTATATGAATATTAATCGCAGGAAGCTTTTAAATATATTTCAGTGCAAAAGTGCATTTATATAATTCTTTATTGATGAGAAAGATTGATATATGTAACGGATATATCAATCATTCTTAAGATCATTGTTTTTATATGTCTGAAGATGCCATAGATTTCTTTTAAGTTGTCAACGAGAATAGGAAAAATGAATGAATGCCCGTGAGTGTGAGTCTGGTTTTATTAACGTCGCATTGGAAGCAACACGAGGGCTATGAATGAATGTCTGAAGATGAGTGATTGCTTTTAAGTTGTCATGAGTATTTTCTTTTAAATTTAAGTTCATTTCTCTGAAGTTGTCAAAGTATTTCTTAAATTTTGATATCCATCTAAAATAATCCTCATTTTAATAAGAACTCCATTTGTAAAATACTGATATAAATTGAAAGCGAGCGAGTAAAAACTGGAAATTATGGCTCAAGTGCAAAATTTGGTTCTGTTGTGCAAAGTCATGTGTAACTGATCTAGACGCAAAATAGTAAGAAAAGTGAAAATGGTTATCAAAGAGGGTCAAAAATAGAGAAGGGTCGCACGTCATCCGGGCTTACCAAAGACTGGAATTTCCAAGGGAAATAAAAAGATCACAGAGGTTAATGTGAGTGAAATATGAGGTTTAAGGCTCAACAGCCGAATCCAGCTGCGCCACACCAAACAATGCATGTTTGTAATTTAAACGTTAAAGAAAAAAGTTGACGCGAAGGGTACACAAAAAGGAGTAGGATCGCTAGGGTATCACAACAGGTGCCTCATCCGCGTTTACCAGGTAATAAACCCCACGGGAAAGAAAAAACTCATTACAGTACCTCGGGATCATGATGACCATATGTACCTAAAGAAAGTAAGCCCCTAAGGGATAATAGAAATTCAAATACAGGTAACCCCCGTGTAACACGGCCCTTCTATAGCATTCACTTAAACACGATTCGAGAATTGGGAACATTCCAGTATCACACGGTGTTTTCATACAGCATGGATTCTCTTTAACACTCATCAAAGATTCGTTGACAAAAGGAAATTTATGATCCTTTGGGGGGGAAGTCGGTCGAGTTCTGGGAATTTGTAGTTGGTGATTTGAGAATTTCTACTTTGAAGCTTTATTTACAGTTGCGTAATATCCGCTGAAAGTTTTTCTTGCTTACTATACAGATATCTATGAGGTATTTCATAGTGTTTAAAAAGTAAGCTTCATACACGATTTCTTAAAAGAAGTAATCAATCGTTTTTTATATGGCAATAACTACAAAAAAATTTCTCTTCTGGAAATTTGATGGATTTGGAAATATGATCATAAATAAAAATCACGATTATTTCTATCAAATTAAGGGGCAACAGCAAATCGCAGGGATAAAATATTGCCTTTTTGTAATGTGGACAAAAAAAGAAAAAAATATTTAAAGGAAATGATTTTTGGGATAATATGACAAAAAAATTAGAATTCCTTTTATCTACTACCCGAACTTGTCGATCCACGATATCCCAGGTCGATGCCCATGCGTAACACAGCTTCGATTCTGGAAGCACAGGAAAAGATTTAAAAAATAAAAATAAAAAAAAAAAAACCCGAAAAATTATGTAAATGTAAATTTTTAGTCATTTTGTATGCCTGAAATTATAATAGTAATACTGTTAAGCTTTTCTTGATATTCAATTAATCTGTGGTATGATATTGTAAGTAGAAAGCACACATAAACGAGGATTTTGAAGGAATTATAAATTGTTATTTTTTTATTAACATTTACTTGTGATGGAATTTTATAATTATATAGCTATAGGAAAATGTTATTTCAATGTGTTTGTTTTGCATGTGTATTTTTATTATTATTGTGCATCACTGTTTATATTACATTTTAAACCCGAAAGTAACCATTTAATTTCAATTGACACAACTGTATAAACTTATTCAAGAGATTACCCACAAAACATTTTAACTATATTTACGTAGAAAGATTTTGAGAATAGGACTGGCACACACATTTTTAAATAAATTACCATTTTCGTATATTAGTGCATGCAATATATTTCATACATTAAGTGCATTGACATTTTCATACATTAGCAACACATGCATGTAGGATAACTGACGTATTAGAGGGAGAGAAAAAAAGAAATTTACTATATTTTTTAAATTATGCATTTATAACTAAAGGAAAATTGTTCAAATTTTTATGATAAAACTGAATGTATATATATATATTATTTGCGTAACCATTTATTACTATTTTTTTCAAAACTCCATTTGTAGGAATCAGATTGAAATATATCGATTTTTTATGATTAAATGAAGAATATAGGGAAAAAAAAATTATTCTGGTTCTCAGATATGTGAACAATTTTACATGCATAATACATTTTTCAAGAACGGAAACACTATCTTACTGCATGAAAACAGTGTATGGTGTAGCCGAATGGTTATGCTCGCTATTTTGTGCTAGCCATGTTTTAGTTGAGCCGAGTGTTCGAGTCCTATTTTCCTAGAACAGCCACCGTATTTCAAATTTAAAAACAATAAATAGCTCTCATGTTTCTTCAAATTGCGACGCTAATAAATATTCAATCCTTACAAACTTTGTTTTCAGAATTCGACCTTGAATTAGCTTTCCACCTCTCTTTAGCATAACTAATGCAGAATGAAAATTATTAAATGGATATTATATGAATAAAGTCTGCTAATAAATATAAGCCACCCAAGGGGCTATTGTTTTGTATACCCTATAAATGTCGTACCTGACCACTTTTCAAAAATTAATTTGTTTTTGCGTACATATTTTACGTCTGCTTTCGCCAGTAATGAACTTAATTTTCAAGAATACATCATAATAAATTTCTCCAAATTTTTATTGGATTGAATAAAATATATGCAATATATGTTTATACCTGCTTTCACCACTCAATTTTCAAAAACATATCGTTATAAATTTCGCCCAATTTTTTTTACTGGGTTGATGGGAAAAAAATAAAAAAAATCATAAGTATTTTAGTTATCTATTTATGTATTACCTTAAATCATATGTAAACAGAAATTAAAGTATGACTGAAAATAAATAACATTATTAAGAATTTTAAACTGTGAGGCAGCCTTTTTTACAACGTTTTTCTGAATTTCACTTGGTGTATGTGTGTCATCAAATTTTCGATCGTTAATTTAACCAACTTCCCATCAAGCTAGAGCTTTGAAATTTTGGGAATCGTTCGTACTGGCCAAACAATGCAATATTTAGACGTTTGCGGCAAGTTTTAACTCATATTTTTTTTAAATAATGCAGTTTAGCCCATTCACTTGGCGCAATTTGAATAATTGCCAAACTTGGCGAATTTTTTTTGGCTGAATGTTAAGTCCGCTTCGCGGACCAATTTAGCAACATTTGGCAAAATACCGCCAAATAATTCCTGTCTCCAAGAGTGGTTTGACTAAACTGTATTCGAACCATTTAATTTACCGGATTAATTAATTTAGTTAGTTTTAACGTTATGTATTTCACTTGGTGTGTGTCTGTATGTATGTGTATCATCAAATTGTCTATTGTTAATTTAACCAACTTCCCATCAAGCTAGAGCTCTGAAATTTTGGGAACCGTTCTTATTTGCCTAACAATGCAATATTTAGATATTTGCGACCAGTTTTAACTAATATTTTAATAATTTTTTAAATAAACTTTGCCACCATATAAAAACGTTGGTTTTCATTTCGAATTATTTATAGTTTAACTTCCTTCTTAGAAAGTTATGTGGTCAAATGATTTTAAAATTGATTTACTAATATTAGCCAACAAAGGGGCTACTGTTTTATGTGGATCCACCTTTTTGGCTAATTAGAGATTGAGTGGGCAAAGTCTCTTGATCGAGATAAATTTAAAATTCAAAGTTGATTTTTTGAATATAAATATAAGATTAAAATTATATGAATTATCTTTGAATATTGCTTTCCCATAAAATTAGTTACCATATTTTTCCCCTATTAAATAGCACTATATTTTTTAAAAAATATGCTTTATTAAAGTTTAGATTTTGTTATTTATATGTTTGCATTAATGACGCACTAGATTAACATAATAAACTTTTTAGCGACTGACTTCAGAAAAATTAAGCAAGGTTTGATAAGGGTAACTACACCTGAAACTATACGTTCGTTGTCCTATTTCTATCGTTTCTTTGCCTTTGATTTGGGAATAAAATATAAATTTTATATCTTTTAATACAAATATTTGACATGCATATTATTTATTCTTTTGTTGGTACATTCTGTGTCTTATAATCTTCTATCGTGAGTGTTTGATGCATACATGCGATGTTAATAATACTGTAACGTGATTACCTGTGCAAACTAAAATTATCATTACCTTAAATTTTTGTAAGCCTTTGTTATAGATCAGAGGTCTTCAACCTGGGTTCCGCGGAACTTTGACAGGGTGCCGTAAGTAATCGCTATTTTCTTAAAGCACCAAAATTTTAATTTTGATACAAGTTTGAATTCCTAATGAAGTTTGCTAATAAAAAAATATGTATGAATAAATAATTTTTTTGGATAAAATAAAATCTTAAATTTCATAAAAGTCACGTGCTTCAAATACATTAATTGAAACACATTATGTCACATATTAGTTTCCATTATTTGGCTCAGTCGGTATTTCTCTAATTGATATATTGACCGGCTCTCAATTGAAACTAAAATTTAGTCAAGTTCATATAATGCATTTTTGAATTGACATTAGAGAAGAATATCCTGAAATTGCCCAGAGTCGTGAAACATCTAAAGTCAAGCTATGTAAGTGAAAATGTTCTCTCTTTGTACGCTGCGACAAAAATAAAATGCAGAAACAGATTGGTTGCAGAACAGGACATTATGTTGCAGATTTCATCAATTATGCTAAATGTTAAAATACTTTGAAATAAAAACAATCAAAGCCAAGTCATTAAATATTTTCTTTTTTTATAAATTTGTTTTAATTTTAAATATTGTTGCTTATATTTATTGATAGAATACATTTTAGAAAAACAAAAAACGCCATTAGCTAGCTTTCCATTCATTATCTTATTAAGAAGTTTGTGTTGTGATAAAAAAAAAAAGATGCAATAATAATTTTGTAAAATTGAGTAGGATAAAGTTTTGATATCCTATTTCTTCTGCACTTTGATCAAGAGGTTCCTTCAAGAAAAAGGTAAGTTTAAAAAATTCCCAAAGTGTAAAAGGTTGTATACCCCTGTTATAGATAATTGTTTCACTAAAAACTAAAATTGAGTTAAGGTAATGATTTTAAATCTTTTGTTTTCAATAGGAGAGTAAGCCAAATAAAATATTGTAAAAAAAAAATAAATGAAAAGTGTATGTGTGTGTGTATGTATATATATTACAATCTGTGTCTTTTCAGTATAAATATCAAACTCCTAGTAAAAGCAAGTGAATTTATTTTAGTTGAATCAATTTTGGCAAACCAGATCACATTTCAGTTGTTTGCTTCAAATTTAACTACATTTAGCTTAAACATATTCAATTTAATAATTTATCGTTTCCTTTAATTTTATTATTGGAAAAGCTTACTATTGTCCATTTCTCGATATTTCGTCGTTTTCTTAAATTCTTATATTTAATTGAGTAATTTATTAATAAATACAAAAAAAGCGCACCTTTGGAAGCTAAATCTGTCCTTTGTATAGAACTTTTCCTTATATAATTTTTTTTTAAATGTATAATTAGTGTGCACAAAATTTGGAATATAACCATAAGCTAGATTCCTCACCACCCCCTCCCTACTAGGGACATCTAAAAGGACGACACAGATCAAATTACTCGCAATTTCTCTAGTTTTGAATGGGGGGAAGATAGGAAGAGAAGAATCAAGAGCCGATTCTCGTGGGGTGCAAGTTACAACTCTTGCTTCTTTCAGCATGTCTAGAGGAAATATTTACTACCATGTGATGTTGTCAAACTACGTGATAGCTGTCAAAACATAAATATAAAAAAATGGAAAAATTAGAGCAAATTTGAAAAAATTAAAAGTATATAAGTTCCCAATTTGATATCAAGCGAAATAATGAAAATTAAGAAAAATAAAGTTTCTAATTTCTCTTTTATAAAAAGAACTATTTACTTCTGCTGCATATGACCAGTATTGTATGAGTATTTCGTCCGTACTAAGTAACGCCGCATTCCCCATCCCAGTAGAGGGAGCTTTCGTCGATTCTTACTTTCGGAATCATTCGAAGGGTGCCTCAAGTGTGCTAATTCATTCTCAAGTTCTGTCAATTTTTTCTTTCAAAATTACAATTTTATATGTTTTGTCTAACATCCAACAATTAATCATTTGTCACACTATTACCAAGACTTATGCAATTGCAAGCACAGAATTCCTTTTATTGAAAAAAAATCAACAAGCATTTTTTTAAATGGGAATTGAATTGCTTTAAGTTATCCTCGTACACGTTCAAAATTCAAATTTGATGCATTTAACAATTCAATTAATCACTTGCTAAGAGATAATTTCGTGATATGTTGATAGACAAAGCAATTGAGGCTTATTCAACACACACATTTAATGTTATGAGATCCAGATCTATTCTCCATTTCCCGATTTTTCAAACAATGTTAAAGAATGAGAAGAAATGTGTTGAGATTAAAAGATCCTGTTTACATGATTTGACTATATTTCAATTTTGTACAATTTCATATATTCTCCAAAGCTCTACCTACAGACAGCACATTTTACATGCTTAAAAGTTTAATTCAATCACAGGCGTAATCACTTTCTAGATTATGTAAAACTTGTATAAATAAAAATTTCTGTTCAGTACCAAACCACAAGCACTGTTGCAGCAGCATCACCTAGTAAAAAAGAGTTAGTGTATGGGAGTGTGTTCTGAGTTGCCGCTGAGTGTAGAAATGAGAAATTGCAGTGGCTCTCAGAATTCATAATAAATAAAGTTAAGTGAGCTACAATTGTGATGATTTTATGCGAGAGTTTGACAGCCTATTGAGATGAGCATCGACAATTCCAATCTACAACCAATTTCATTATCATAAATATGCACTTTAGGAAGAACAATTGCAGCTAAAAAATTCCGAATGAGAATATTTAACCAGGTGAAAAAACCAAATTTTATAAATTCTGAAATTTTAGTCAAGTAATTTCAAAAATATTTAGTTCTACTTGGTATAACAGTTGCTATCTATTACTAGCAGGGAAAAAAAATTATGAAAAATACAGAGATTTCTACATAACAGATCTGTAAGTGCAATAAATATCTCTCTTAAAGATATAAATATTTCTTTTATTTATTTCACAGAATAGATAAGTAATAATTTTTCAATGAAGGGAAATAAAAGTCATATAAAGACAAAATTAAACACAATTTTTAAGCACTTTCAAGAGGTGGGAGGGGAATGCTTATTTTGATACCTTTTTGAAAATGAGACTTACCTATTAGCATTTGCTTTGCTATTGCTCTGCTTTTTTATTTTATTATTATTTACATTATAAATCAATTATTTTGTAATATTTTTTTTACTTCTAATATGAAAGGAACATATTAATTTTATTGAAAGTAATTTTAATATATTTTATCACTTTTGGAATATAAAATTGAAAGAACTTATTGGTAATTTAATTAAATAAGCAAACAAAGTAACAAGCAGGAAGAATTAAATACAAAGGACTTAAATAACTGTTCTCTAGAAAAAATATCCAATTACAACCAAAAAATATGATTAAGTTAAATTAAAAAGTTGTTCATAAAATTTTAAATAACAAAAAAGCACCAAATATACATGATTATTTAATTAAACATGCTCTATTGAAAACAGTATTAATTTATTAATCTTGTGGAATAAGAGATTTAACATCAAAATCAATATCCTTTTCTTTTAAGAAAGATTGTAATTTTTTCAGTCTTTCAATACGGCGATTTTTACTCTTAGTAATTGCTTCAACATCTTTGAACCGATTCTGTACTGATCGATTCTTATCTGAGCTCAAAAACAAACCATTCTTGTATTTTAATGCCGTTGGATGTAATTTATCAGCAGGAATAAACTCGCATTTTAGAAGCTTTTCGAAGAAAAGATAATTGTTCATGGTTTCAGCAACAATTTTAGCAACTGATTCAAACTCAAATTCGATGAAAGCATATCCTTTGGGATTTCCTGTTTTCTGACTTCGAGCTACACGCATTCTAAGGATTTTGCCAAATTGTGAAAAATATTGCTTTATTTCCTCTTCATAAAACCCATGAGGTATGTGTCCAACATAAACTACTCCAGGACCACAGTCTTCTTCTTTAGGTTTTTTCTTGAATTTCCTTTTTTTCGGTTTATCCGGATCACTTTTGGTTGGTGTTTTTATTTTACTCCTTACACGCTCAACAAATGCATGTTTCATCATCTTGGAGAATCTGAATGTAGGTCCTAACTGAAATGAGATAAATTTATTTTATTAATTACTTCAAGTCATAACTTTCAGCAGAAAATTAGAAGATATAATTTCAGGAGAAAAAACCTGCTTTACAACTTGCCCAAAACTAGAACTTAGGGTCACAGCTTTACATAAGACAATCATTTAAATATATAACTTTAAAAGTGCTTAAGTTCATACATATATACAGAAGTACTTTATTAAGTTGGATTCCTTTAACATATATCTTTGGATAACTTAAGATTGTTTTTGCATGAAGATTTCTCTTTTAAAAATTTAAAGAGCAATCTACCTTTATAAGTTTCATCTAAGTGTTCTGAAAAATTATTTTCTTCACTCAAATTTTCTAACATCTATGCATATATGAAAGGAAAGAAGGGGAAGATGGGCTTTGTAAATATTACATGCAAAGTCCACAAAACTTAAATTATATCTTTTATCACCAATGACATGGTAAGTAACTCTTAATGCACTGCTATTGTTCACACAATGGATGCATTTATCTTCTGTAAATACCTTTCATAATGTATTTATTTAATATAAGGATTATTTTCTGTAAATTTATTTAACTTTTATTCGTTATCCAGTTAACCCACACAGGCTCTGATCATAATTAAGCTGCTTTAATGAGATTTTATATTTTTAAAAGATCTGAATCACACAACAGAATGATAAAACAGAAAATACTGAAATATGTTATGTATATTCTTACAGAAACTGGTTTCTTTCCTCAGCAACACTTTTTTTTCAACCATCAAACTATTCTACTGATTTTTCATTTTACTATTCTACAAATTTATTATCAGATGTTTTGACTTTGTTAAATGTCAATATTATCTAAATCCAAGAATCACAAAGTAATGATTTAAGTTAAATTATTTTTTCATCAAATAATTTTAATTCATAACAAGTTTTAAAAAAAAGTGTTTTTTAAATGTAAATAGGATGTTTTATTTTACTAAAAAAATTAAAAATCAATTTCCAAAAAGCCAAGTGTTGAAAATAAGAATTGGAGTGTGGTTTAGCTCACATCTTTGGCAACAGAAATATTTGTTCAAGATAAACTGTCAAATATGGCAAACCCAGATTTTCTATTTTGGCATGGTCAGTATACATGACAACCCTAAACTGTTTACTTTTCTGTACTAGTAAGGTGCTCATTTTGGGGTAAAGGTACATGTTTAGATTTGAAGCCTGCCCATTCCAAAAATTATGCAGGCATTTCCTTTCCTGCTATGTATTTTCTCATATGAATGTCAATACTAGAAGAAAGCTCACAGATAAGAAACAGATTGGTTTAATGTGTTTGTTAATAACTATGAACTTAAAAGGACCTAGAGTATTTGAGGAAATAAATGCATCTCAATTTGTGAAAATAATTATGTTCTTAAAATATTTCTTGGGACCCACCAACAAAATAGGTTAGAAATTTTTTTTTCGTATCCTTTCATTTAGCACTCTAAGAGTTTCTAGTATACTATTTTAAGGCAAATTATGTTTTATTATAAATGCTAAGTAATTTTTGTAAAAATTTCTGATAAGTTTCTTTTAATAAATTACTATAGTTAATTTTTAATTTGATTTTAAATTTTAGTATATTTATTTTGAAAAGCTCCAAATGGAATTTTAAGTTACCTCAGATAACAAAATCAAAAAACATCAAGTTAATACAATTAATAATATTCATACTCATTTTCATCCAAACATTGCTTTTCAAACTTGAAGATTAGAGAACATTTTCAAAAATAATTTTATTGTGGTTTAATCAACAAATGGATTAATTTTAAAGGAATATGTAGTTGTAATAACACGAATATAGATTGATTTACCAGAAAGTGAGATAAAAACAATAACAAGTCTTGCATCTATTTTTATTATTTATGCAAATGAATTAATCTAAATTTGTGAAAATGATGATCATGAAGTTTTTAAAACATATATAAGAACCACAGGCAAAATAAGTTAGCAAGATTTTTCAGATTCTTTCATTTAAAGCTCTATAGAATTTACACGATTTTGAAAATCACACCAAGGGTGTGGACTAACAGCATTTTCACCAGTAATTTTTTGGTTTGTTTAATGCTCATTCACAGGTTTCACACTCATATGACATTCTGCTGTTTTTTCATTTATCTAGAGGATACTTTTTCGTTAGCAGGGTGCAAGCGAATAATGTAGAATTCCGCCAAATTTCTTACAACCATAAAGGGAATGTTCGTTGGGGCCATGCGCTCTATTCTCTTAATTCATTCAAAACAAAGCACATTTGCCTTTCTTTCTTCCATCTTAATTTTTGTTTTAAAAAATGATGAAAATTTGGGATTTAGCTAGAACAGAAGAAGATGTAGTCTCTTTTTTTTTCAAAAGAAAGGTATATTGGCAAAGAATGCAACATGCGATCAGAATCATGAAATGAAAGTCTTTTTGTGATGGAGTTTGTTGGCGGTGCAATCTTTCAACATGCCACATGAAGAAGAGCATTTGCAATGTTCGTGGTTCGAATTGTCCAGATTGAGTTTTCTAACATATTTGAGATTTATTTACGGCTGGAGCGAAGAAATGACACCAGTCAAATGGTGTGAAAAACAACTGGAAATGAATCATAATACAGTTGTAAATCAGAACAATTACTTAAGAGGAGTTTGTGTAAAAGTATTAGTGGAACTTGAGCAAAAAAAAAAAAAAAAAAAAAACGTAGTCCTGAAAAAACAGTCAAGATAGACGAGAGCTTATTTACAAAACGAAAGAACAATGCTGGTCGATTTCTTCCACAACAGTGGGTATTTGGTGGCATTTGCTGCGAAATGGACTAATGCTTTCTAATTAAGTGCCAAGCCGTTCTTTACCAGTACTATTAGACATAACAAATCACATTAAAGAAGGGTCAATCATCTATTCCGAATCCTGGAAGATTTTACTGCACAACTAAAATGGAAAAAGCTGGTCTACAGCATTTCAAAGTCAATCACAGGTACAATTTCACTGATCCCAACACTGGTGTAAATACTAAGAAAATCAAACGACTTTGGGGCAGTGCCAAATGGAGAAATAAAAAAACATCAGGGAACTTCTTGCCATCATTTGCAGTCATGCCTTGCTGAATTTATGTGGAGAAGAGGAGTAAACGATCGATTTGAGATTTCTTTTACAAATTTACTACATAAAAGGTGAAACAGTTACATATTTAAAAGATTTTTCAAAAGATAATTTGGTACTTTTCCATTTCACTGGCACAAATCTCACCAAGCAGTCTTTATTGGCAACAACACAGTAAAAATGTTTATGCACCATTGAATTACATTTAATACAACCAATATTTGGCATTGGTTGTTTCATTTTTGGCGACTTTATTCGCTTGCATCAGCAAAATGTAAAGGTACTGATAATTTATATTTTGTACAATGTCAACAAAAAGATTGTTTATTAGGAACATCATAGTATTAGTATTTAGGGTACTTTTCCATTTCGCCAGCACAAGCATTAAAGTTGCCAAAAATGATACAACTGATGCCAAACGGAATATGAGTATACTGCGTGTTGTCGTTAATAAAGTCAGCTTGGTGAGATTTGCCCCAGGGAAATGGAAAAGTACCGAATTTAGTTTTAAGTGAAGAAAAAATATAGGGATGGAATGTTGTTCAATCGAACTACCCTCAGTGACTGAATTCTTTTGATATTTTGCTAAATGAAGCTATCCTGTTTTCCTTCACTCCTTAATGGATTTAGACATGGCACCCTTGTGATTTATCAATTTCAGTTTAAGTTATTGATTTTATCTCATTTTTTTGCAGGTTTGTTGGTTATGTAATAGATTTTTTGTTAGAAAATTAAAAGCATGGAATTTTTGCATTTACCTTCTGAAAATGAAACTTTTAATTTTTGAGAGAATTTTTGTCACTATTTTGCAGGTTCATTAATTATGTTTAAGTTTTTTTTAGCCAATTAGAGATCGTTATTTTTAGCACCTAAGTTTGAAACTTTAACTTTTACTTGAGTGGATCTAAATTTAGCGTACTTCTTGGCGACTGGGAAAATTCAAATTGATGATAAATTGCCAATCTGGTAACCCAACCAAAAGAATCGAGTTTTTATGATAACCCTACTGTATAAAAGGAGGATTCCATTAAGGGACTTGTCCTTTTTTCCCGCTTGATTTATTCTAATTCTATACATCTATATATTATATTTCTTATTTGTATTATATATTAGTTATATTAATTATAATACTTATTACTTTTTAATTTATTATTTAATTATCACTAATTTAATTTATTATCGATTTCCATTATGGAACAGAAGCAAGGCCTTACTATCTGTTTTTTCGCAGTTCTCAAAGAAAAAGGAATGAAAGATGTTCTACAACGGTGTATGCAAGAAGGTTTGATTGCTAGTTCAGAAAGTGCCAAGCTTATGACAACAACATGAAACTGATTGCGTGCAAAGGCGTTAAAGACAAGAACGAATGGCAGAGTAGGAGCAAGGTGGTGACAATCGACATTATAAAAAAAAAAGAGCATAAGATGTGGTTCGTGGTTTGATGGCAGTCATCTAATTATTATAAAGATTTTGCTGGTGACTAAGATGCGATTTGGGAAGTCATTAAATATGTATTGCGTGGACGAACTGAGGATCAACAAAAATACTGTTGTGGACTGGTTTAGCTTTTGTCGAGAAGTGTTTGTTGATTATGATAAAAGAAAGCGTTAAAATTGGTGGTGAAGGAGTAATTGCTGAAATTAATGAAAGTAAATTTGGAAAGATGAAGCACAGTAGAGGTAAGCCTGTGAAGGGCACATGGGTATTTGGAGGTGTTCAGAGAGGGACAGATTCTTGCTTCTTTAAAGTAGTAGAAAGACAGATTAAGGAGGATTTACTGCAAGTGATTAAAGAAGGATTTTGCCAGGGCCTGTTATAAAATTGGACTGTTGGAAGGCCTATGATTGTCTATCCCATGAAAGCTATGATCACTTACAGGTCAACCACAGTCTAACTTTCAAGGACCCTGATGCAGGAGCACATTCAAATACCATCAAAGGCACCTGGTCAGCAATGAAACACAGTCTCAGGAATCACACTTTCTATGCAGATAATCAATTCGACAATTACCTTGCAGAATACATGTGGCGACACCGAAGAAAACATTGTATGAATGATGATGCATTTCGAGATTTCCTACGTGCAATCATCACAGTTTTTCCGCCTGGTCACACAGACAAATCTCCATCACAAGGTTAGAGCTTATTTCACATATTCACATTTTTTTTTATTAATTACATGTCTTCCACAAATGCTGATTTACCAATTTTTTTTGTCTTTCAGTCATAATTTTACCATTTTTTCTTACATTTTTACGCAACATTTCGTAGTTATCTTATTTATAAGTTTATTTATTGAAAAAAATCTTATATTTATTTTAAATAATCTTAAAAAATAACATATATATATATTTATATAAGTTTTATTGTTTTAAGTAAAATTAATATCCACCCTATTTATTATTTTAATGTTTGCCATAAAACACTGATTTAATACTTTTTTTGTCTTTTGGATAAAATTTCACCGGTTTTTTTAACAATTCTACCGCTTTGACCGATGTTTTTTCTATATTTTACAGTTAACACCTTTTTTTTGTCCAACGGACAAAACAGCATCTGGATTCCGCCTTTGACTTTGAGAATTTCGCATTTGGCGCAATTTTAAGAATCGTGCCAAGAAGTACGCTAAATTAGGACTTTACCCTTTTGCTTATTCAAAGAATATTCCGGATTCACTGTTTCTTTGAATCTGGACCCCTTGGATAGATGTGTATTTCTCTCTGGAATATTCCTTCATATGTTTTCTCGAATCTGAGTATCAGTGATGGTTGCTAGTATGATTATGAAAGAGGTGAATGAATTTCCTATAGATTTTAATGAATTTAGAAGCAAAAGGAAAGAAACAGTTACAGAAATGTATTACAGAACTTTCGAAACATAAGGACTTGTATTAATTTTAAGGAATGGTTTTATGGATGAACATGATTGGCATTACAGGACAAAAGGATAAAATTACCTGGAATTTTCTACAGCATTAGGATAGGGTCATTATTTTCCCTAATTTATTAAAAAGTGTGATTTTGATCAAGTAACAAGATAATGTTTTGAAAAGTTTAAGAGCTTTATGAAATGCCAGTTGTGGATCATTATGTTTCGTCGAAATAGATGTTTGTTTTTAAGTGAATAATGATTTTCAGTAACTAGATTTTGTTTGATAGGTGTATGAATGAATTTATTTTGGGTTAAATGAAGAATTGTTTGCAAGTTGGAATGTTTGTGGAAAGAGAGTTTAGTTTTTATTAATGTCGCACTGGAAGCAACACGAGGGCTATTGGCGACTTGGAAAGAGAGAGGGAGATTTGTTTTAATGTGCAGATGTGATTATTTTAAAGGAAATAAACAATTGATGGACATAAATGTCAATGTAGAACAAATGGAGGAAATTTTATTTCTTTCACCGAAAGAATTACTGTTGTCTTTATGTATTTTGTTCATTTAAGTAACAAGATTTTGGTTTGGAAGGTGCGTATTAATGAGTTTGGGAAGAAATGGAGATCTGGTTGCGGTTGAATGGCGGACTAAAGAAGAACAAGGTTAAAGCCTATTTGAATGGAGCCCCTTGGCGATTTTTTTTTTGAAATCGCACCAAGATGGCGCCAAAGCGAGTGTTTCAAACCCGGAGCTTCCGAAAGAGAGAAAAAAAGATGTCATGCCTGGAAGACAAATGATGAAGTACCAAAATGACACCAAGGCGGGTATTTCAAATTAGAAGCGAGAAAATATGGCATCGTGCCTGGAAGGCAAATTCTGAAGCAAGCAGGTGTATTCAATGAAAAAAAAAAGCGAAAATCATTGTGTATAGAAGACAAAACAATGAATTTCATTTTTAATCAACAAAAGTAAAAATACATAGCATAAAGAAAGAGAAAACAGCCAGAAAACTAATGGATAAAATTTACTGACCTTATTCAGAAGATAAATCTGCACCCACGAGCATCATCAAGCAGTAGTTGATTCCTTAATATTCAACGAACTGCTTTAAAACCGTTGTCATTAGAATTTCTATTGCTTTCTAAACGCCAATTTTCTTCCTTTCAGGAAAACTAATCAAAACATTCCATTTTCGTCGGACGAAAGTCTGCAAACCATGTTCACCATACCAATTGTAATCGGATAAAATAACATCTTTCAAATATCTAATTCTATCCAAACACAGATTTTCTCTACCTTTTGGAGGAACGAAAAAGTAAAAAATGATCGAATTTCAAGCCTTCCAACGGACGCAAAAAAAATTATTTCAAGCGATTCATTAGACGTTAACATTTTCAACGTACAATGGATTTTCAAAAATCGTGGTACTTCAGCGATCACCAACGTTTGCATCCAATCTAGCGTAAAAAAGAATATAAAAAGCGTCTAATCCCCTTTTATAGGTTTTCTAGGGTTACCAGAACATAACCTGCATGGTAACCACATTGGCGATAAATTGCCAAAAAAAAAAGTTAAAGCGCTACAGGCCCCCTCCAAATATGAAATAACTGAAGAACAATTGATGTTGCTAGCATTAATGTTTTCAAACACTTCGTGCAGGATTTCATCAGATATTGGAAATTTATATTATTGATCCACTGGTAAAATAGGTAGATATAGTATTTTATTCTTTTTCCATTTCACAGACTTCACGTTCCACCAAAAAAATCAACTTTGGCAATTTTTGAAATTGCGCCAAGCTGTTGAGCTAAACAGCATTTCCACCAAAAGGCAGATCTAAATTATCTTTCATGTTTATTTTTAAGAACAACAGCATTGTGTATTTAAGCCAAGGAAGTGGAACTACATGATCAGGGAGCTAAGATATGGCCTTCAGCCACTCAAACAAGGCCATTTGAAAGGAATAAGTTATAATTAGAGCTACAGTGTTAGTTATGAATCTTATAACAATAGCACATGACAAATGGAAAAGCAAGTAAAACACTACAACTTACATATTATCATACTTGAGATTAAAAATATTATATGAAAAATATTCTAATGTTTAATCCTTCAAGAATAATAATTAATAGTGCTAATTACATATCTATATAACATGAGTAAAACCTTCATGTAGAAAACCACAATGAACTTTACATGAGAAAAATAGAATAAAGTAATCATATTTCGTCCTCTGAAACAATGGTATATAAATAGATACATAATTCAATGGCTTATTTCAATAAAAAACACTTACCTGAATTTTAGAAATAATATACTAGACGTCAACAAAAATTTACACACGTTCTTAAGTAAACTGCGTAACTTACCATTTGCTAAAGAGGTTTCAGTTACAGTTTGTTAGACATCATGTTAAATTTCTGAAAAAAGATATATTGAAACAAACGAAGAAATTTTATTAAATTATATCAGAAGATAAAAAGATATATTTTCATCCACAAAGTTTTGGGTTTTCCCTAATACAGTTGTTACATGAAAATGAACAATTTTAATTTAATGCTTTCTACTCTGTTTCTTTATTTTCAATATTCATCTGGCATCATACACCCAATATTTCGGTAAACAAAAACTTTCAAAAAGGGGGGGCGGTATTTGTTTCTTTTCTTATGGCGTATGTGTTCTTCAATATTTTCCTTATTAGAAAGCGATGTAATTTACTTACTTTGCTAACATAAATTTTAAAATTTGCAACCAGTTGGATGATTTTAAAGTTATACATATTTAAAAATAAACTTACATTATTGTATTGTTGATGTATTATTTTCTACAAATGTAAAATAGTTTCAAGCATTAAATTTTTTCTTTGCTATTTCAGGTTTAAATACAATAATTCAACCTATTTTGTTCGATTTGAATTTTTGAAAGTGGCAAATGCTTGTCTTGCACATTTATAATTACTCTTTAATTAAACCATGGAGACTGTAGTCTTGGCCGCAATATCCTTTTTGTCTATAATATTTGTTGGATCACTCTTAGCACTGATTATGATTTGCCGGCATAAATACTGCCAACCGTTTGGATTTTTAGTTCATCAATTTAAAGACACCAGGTGAGAATAGCGAATATGCTTTTACTTCAAAAATAATGTTTATATGACATCTTTATAATTATGTGCATAACTTATTTTTACGTGTATTAGGAACCAATGATTTTTCGGATTTGGAAATTAGAAAAGAGTTTTCTATCAAATATATACCATTTTTTAAAGTTATTAAAAAAGATTTTTTTTTTTCTTCCCCTCATTGGATACTTCCTGTCATGTCTCTTACACAGTTCATTATATTTTAATTGACTGTCCGGTCTATCAACATGATCGTCTCGTTTTTTTTCATACATCACTTTTAAATCTGTCTGACTTCGAGGGGGTAAACCCCCAACATAACTTATTTGCTTTTTTAAAAAATATTGGCCTTTTACACCATATTTATAGTATTAACATACCACCTTTTTTTTTTATCACCTTGTGTTTGATTCATATTTTTAAATTAATATAGTTTTTATTGATTTTCACAAATGTTTGGTGCAGCATGGCCTGCTTTGACTCTTGTACCATTAAACTCCACTGTCACTTACTCACCCTCATTGGATCATCAACTAATTGGTTATCATCAAAATCACACATCTTTAGTACCATCCATATTATTACTTAAGATACACTTTTTTAAAAGCCTTCACACAATTATTTCACCCATCTGCATACCTGGCTATTTGTTGGCTTTCTGGCTTTTCCTATTGATGTTATGTTTGTAATTGTCTTGAACCCATTTACTCCGTTCATCCCTCAATTGTGCCTTGAAGAGTTTGTTGACACTGACAGTCAGAGAATGTTGTTTTGTAAAGCTTTCAAGAACATACTGTCAATTGGATATCTGTTTTTTTTTTTTCAAACTAGGTGGTATTTGCAGTGTGACAAATTGTGAAGGATTGGATTATGATTGACTGAATAATTTGTTTATACCATACTTAAGATTTCCCCCACCCTTTATTTTTTGGCAAAGAAAGGCTACTCATGGACATTAAAATGTATTGTATATCTAGGATAAATATCAGAATTTAAAAGAAGATAGTCGATAGTTGTCAGAGATTAAATTCTCTAATTTTGTATATAGTGAAAAGTCTTTTTACTCCTAATCCTTTATTTTGATGTAAATTGACTCTTTTGGATATGTAATGCAGGTTTGTAAATTTATTACTTAAAACATTTCAATTAGTCTTATTTGAAAAGCAATAATATAATAACTGTGTTAATTCTAACTTAATTCCAGAAGTTTTGTAATAATTTAATATATAATAAATTAATCTAGAGAAGATGAGAATAATAGTTTATTTTATAAATTGTAAATAATATAAATCTGTGTTACATATATATGGCTTCTTCAAACTATAAAAAATTACTCAATTCTGTTTTAAGTATACAGACTAAAAATTTTAATGTAGAGCATTCTCAGAAAATTGAATGAATTAAGGAATGAAAATTAAATGTTTTATGTAAGAATGATTGCTATCATATTGCATTAAATATTTTTGTATCATATTCTAAACTGAATAATTAAATTGACTCCAAATCTTTTTGAAAACAAAAGCTAAATTTAAAAATGTAAATTTGGGAAATTGAGGTTTTTTTAAAATTTTATTTTGGGAGGAAGAACAGATCATTTATTTTTTATGAAAATGTTTTCCTGTTTGGTATGATTTTTAAATAATCAAGTGAAATCATATTTTGATGTATGCCAACCTTCAAATTATATAAAAAGAAATATCTACTGCAAAGCATGTATTGAAACACTTGAATGAAGCTTTAAAATTATAAGATTTATTTATTCTTTTAAGAAGAAATTTCTTCATGAGTAACATATCTACAGTCATTAAAAAAGGGGGGGGGATTCTCTTTTGTTTCACGATTACAAAAATGAAATTTTAAACTCTTATATATCAATAATAAATCAGGTATTAGTATGTAATTTTGATACTTAATTTCTGTTTCATAGAAATTTTATTTTAAAACTTATTTCCAAAAAAGTGACCAAATAAAATGTTTTAACTTTGTGGTCTCACAAAAATAATTACTTATTGCTACTTTAAAATAAGTCAATGATCTATAACTGGTTCATGTGCATCTTTTCTTCAGTTAAGAAAATAATCAAATTTTATTTTCCTAAAAATAAAAGTAAACAGTATTTGTGATGAAAAATGAGATCAAAGACAAATATAAAGGAGAGAAGAATTTTAGTCATTTTAAAGCATTTAACTCATAAATAATTTTACGTTACTCAACTTTTCTTTATCATATTTGTAAGATAATATATCTAGGCACTGAATATACATTATAACCTTTCTTTTTAAATATATATATCATAAGAAAAATTAATATAAACTTATCTCATGGCATAATTTTTTAGACTCGGAAGAAAATATAATGTTAAAGCTATGTTTAAAATATAATGAAATAATGACCTAAAACATATAGCTTCAGATATTCATTGATTAGGATCTGGAACAACAAAGGCTGTTATCCCTTTAATAGTATCCTTTTAATTTAATAAATAAAATATTCACATCTGGTGGATGTTTGGCATCATTTTGAACATCATTCAAGTAACACATATTTTCATTGGAAAACAACTAAGCATATTTTAAATGAAGGATGTAGGATATTGAAGCAGAATTTATTTGAAACCTAGTTAATGCAAAGTGCATTTTATACATGAAGTGATAAATATAACAATATATCCAATTTAGTATTTTTTGAATGAATATAAAAATTTCTAAATAAAACATCTCTTTTTGAAATATTTTTATATATTTTTCATATAAAAAAAAGACATTTTTAAAACAGATAATACATTGTCAAGATATTTTTATTTACATTAAAATGCATGTAAAATTACTCCTATGTATTTTTGTTTGTTTTTTGTTTAATCTATTATTTGTGTATAATCATTTGAATGTTTCGTAATATTTTGGACAAAAACTTGTGTTTTGTAACTGATTATATTTAATATGCTCAAGAAACCTTGTTTAAACTTAACCAAGAAACCTTGTTTAAGTTTTTTAAAAATTGTACTTTATAAAAAAATATTTCATGAAGTTCAGATTTAATACAAAATGTAAAATTTAAGTGTATTGTTCCATGAAAAATATTTATTTATATATTCTTTGCTCTTCAGAATTTTAACTATCTTTTACCATTATGATTGATTGGTTGATTTTACTTATTAGAACTACAAAGGCTATTATCACACTCCACTAATACTAGTAATTACTATTCCTATAACAAATGCTTCTAAATTATATGTATTATGTAATAACTTGTGTTTAGATTATCATAAGAGAACCACTTAAAATAATAATACAAAAAAAAAAAAAAAAAAAAAAAAACTATATTTTACTAACTACTATGCAGAGGTTACCTAATTGGATTATTTATTTCATTTACAAATGTTAGTTTTTTTTTAAAAATATATATATATTAAATTAATGGAATTGATAAACTACTTTGATGATTTAGTACATATATCTTATTAGCTGTAAAATATTATTTAAACAGTTAGTCAAACTAAATTCTTAAATAATATTTTTCAGACCAGAAATCAATTTGATTTCTAATGAAGATGTAACAGACATGGAACTTGATGATGTAAGACTTCATCCAAACATTGAAAGAATTTTAACTGATGAGCAATGGGTAGATGATGCCACGTGAGTTAATTCTTTTGTATATAAATGAGAATGTTTGGTTGAATAGTGGTTGAATTTGTGTAATGTGTTATAAATGATATTCTCATTAAAATGTTATTTTGTAGCATTTTTTATTTTAATGCTGAATGCACTTTCAAATAACTGTTTGTAAATAATTAAACATATAAGCTGTGGGAGCAGTATAAACCTCCCAAACTAAATGACTGAATGGCCAAAAGTTCAAACTAAATAGTGCGGCTACAGTTGTCAAATGGTCTTGGTTGTAGCATTTCAGTTGACATTATTTCCATCGAGTCAAGTGGAACTGATGAATCTGTAAAGGCTCCAAGTCCTCCCCTTGATGCAGTGTGTAAGTTTGGATGAGGGGTAGGTCAGCTCAGTTGTCATCTGCTCATCACTTGATCATGGTTCAATATAATGAGGTCTGACACTGATAGCCCTTGTGATGCTTCTTAGTGTGACGTTAATAAACAATCAAACTATAGGGCAATTTAAAATTAGAATCTGCCTAGTTAAGTGCTTAATATAGAAACTAAACTGATGGAGAAAAAGTTTTTCCCATATGAGAAGTGTTATTTTGGTATGCTCTTAATACACTAAAGCAGAAATAATATCAACTACACTTTCTTTTTTTTTTTATTCATAATTTTAAAAAAACAAGCTATGCATTTTTTTATTTGCTTATTGTATTTAAAATTAATTTTTCATGCTATCATTTTCATTTAGGGGACTCATTCCTCACTGCTTAGCAATTCTTAAAAAATGTCATCACTTAACAGAAAGATTAGTTGCTATGATGATGACTCGTGTTCCCCAGCAATCAAGCCAAGATCTTAATGAGATTATAGATGTTGCCAAAAAGATTAGCCCACGTGTTGATGACGTTGTAAGAGCCATGTATCCACCTTTAGATCCTCGTTTATTAGAGGCAAGGTATACAAATAATGTTTTTCATAGTCTGTAAAGGAGCTAATAATTTTCATAATTTTTTTATATTAAAGCTTTAACTGTGCTAATTAATAATTAATTTTATTCAGAAGAATAAAATGACAAAAATGTTTAAATAGTAATGTAAAACTATAATCACTGCTTATATTTTTTAATAAACTGTCCATTTTCATATATTTTTGAGTTACTGAATTTCTTTTTAATTCTGATATTTTTAGAAAGTGAGAATTGTAGAAATGAAAGTGTTATGCAACATTTTAATGTTTCTTATTTGAACTAGCTATTGTTCTTTTTAGCTTTTTCAAATTATTAGATAATTGAGATTATTTGTTAAATTCTGACTTAGGTTAAATATATTCAGTTATTAATATGTAATTTAACTTTTGTTTTACTCAGTTTGATCATCTATGATTTTTTTTAAAAAAAATGTCTCTATTCATGGATATTCTAAGAATTATACTATTTTAATCATTTATTTTCATATTCAGATGCATGGCACTGATTCTATCTGTAACTCACATGGCTCTTGTTATTCGATCTGTGTGTCAGTTGAGGACCTGTAACTGGGTTGAAGCAGCTTTGACAGACATGGAAGAAAATCTCCAAGTATATAAAGTTTTTTGCTTTACTTGAAGAAAAAAATTGCATTCTTATTTTTCTAGACTTTAACTAGGTGCATTATGAAAATATGTGCGAGTCTGTGTATAAAGTTTTTAAATGTAAAATTTATTTGTATTTAAAAAAATGTTGGTGTATTGAAAATATGTAATCTTTTAGCTTCCTTGTGCCACATTGGGAGTATAGTTATTTTGGACCTAACATAAAATTTACTAACACTAATAATAATTGATGAGTGCAAAAACAAAATATATATATATATAGAATATGTAATTATTATTTTTAAATAAATTTCATAATTTTCACGAATTTAAGTGCTTCTAAACAGAAATGATATAAATGAAGCACAATTGTGATATAATCGATATTTTTTTCTGGAATTATATATTTTAAAGAAATCCAATAAAAAGCATGATGAAATTTTTCTTGAAGTTGAATTTCAAGATCATAGTTCTGTACATTCTATTTGAAAACTGGGAAGTAATAATGTTTTAAGTGCATCAAAAGATTAATAATACTTGATTAAAAACCTGCTCTCAAAAGCAAAGCTGCATATTTTTTGCTGTTTTCTAGATTTTATTCAGACAATGCATTGAATTGTATAATATTGCTTACTTAATTTGAGATTGCCACAATTTCAAGCACTATTATAATTTGAAACATTGTGTTGATCAGATGGTTTTCACCTTGAAGATACCTGAATGTGTTTAATTTAAATGAGTTGCCCAGTCTTCTAAAAATGCCAAATATACAAGCCAGCTTTCATGGTCAAGTTTTGGTAAATTTTTATTTTTCAAAATATAAACAACTTGGTTTCATTTCTTAAGTTAATAAATCTTTTCAACATTTTATCTCATCTTAACCACCTTGTATCTGAAAAGTAAATGTATTTTCAGTTCTAAAAATTTAAAAACAATCTTAGATGATTTGTAATGATTCAATCTCATATGAAATTTACAGCCTTGATGGCGATCTACATAATGTTATTAATCTTAATTTCTTCAGAATAAATTTTCTTAGAGTACTAAGCAGTGATTTTTCAAAATCTTAACCTCCTCAGATCCAGGGTCAACTTTGAACCATAAATTTTAGAATAATTTGTATCAATCGGTTCTAAATACATGAAAAATTACTGAAAAAATGTTTAAAGAATTTTAATTTTTGAGAAATTGTTTCCTGGAGGAGACATTGGGACTAAGTGACATCATAATGTTAATTTAAAATATTTCTTTTAATCTTAATTTAATGAGTAATTCATAATAATTAGCATAATGTAAAATTTGAATCACAAAATATTCCTGTCTGAACTGTTTGTAGATGGGTTCTAATTTCCAAAATTTATATCATTGGTTTTTCTCTCTCTTTGTCTTATACTAGTAAATAATTTTTCAATTTTATGTTGTTTCTTATTGAAATCTAGTGATTTCCAAGAAATGTTACGTACGAATATAGGAGTTATAGTTTTTTCTGCCCAATGTATTGGGCAGAAAGAATCAAATTCTGGGAAATTTTAAATTAGACATAATTACAGTGAACTAATTATATTTCATTTTGTTTTCTGACAGATTCTTTCCTGTATCCTTTAAAGATCTACATTTGGTGAATTCATTTAGCAATTAAAGAATATCATTCTGAGTGGAAATATGCCATAATAATAGTTTCATATCAAATGATTTTGATAGCCATTGACCCAATGTGTCCTACAGGCGACATTGAAACAACAGCGTTCTAAATCAGAAGTGGGAAGATTTGAATAAGAAATTGATAATGTTATAAATAAACAGCAAGTTTAAGGAATTCAACAATGTGTTGATAATTTTTTATTACACATATAATGAAAAATATGAACATTTAGTGATGCACAAGCATATAATTTTCTTTCTCTCGGAAAACTCCATTTTCATTTTACCATAAATAAGCCACGAATGCAAAATATTCACTAAAAATCTTTTTTTTTTTCCAGAACTACCATCTATTAAAAAGAAAATTAACTAATTCTAGGTACCAATGATGCCTTTTATTTAATTTTATGGCATTTTTTTGAAAGTGTTCTTTAGTTTCTCCTACAGACGATGCTGGGACTGAGGAGGTTAAATTTTGGGAGGAAAATACCTATTATTTCCTAGGCATAGAAAACAACCATACTTGATATATTCATAATGTATTAAGAAAGTCATTGTAACATACAAAGGGATGTTCAGGAAGTAAATTTCATCATTTTTTTCACAAGGAAAATTTATTGCCAAAAAAAATAAATAAACCATGTCATCATGAACTATACACCTTGCATTATTTTTCGACATAGTAGCAAATGACAGTGAGACATTTGTCAAAGTGTGCGATTATTTTGAAGAAAACGCTTTGGTAAAACTCAAGTAATTGTTGCTCAGCCTGCTCCACCTTGATATTATTTTGAATGGCCCTAAGCACAATTAATACACAGTGTGGACACCTCTACTTATGCCATTATGTGTTAATGTATAATGAGTGAGTGGAATGAATCTCAATTGGTAATACATTTTGGTTTATGTGTCACGGATATGAAGTCATCCCACACATCTGGCAATGTGGAATCGGGAATTTGCATTTGATATTTTCTGTTGCATCATACGTTATATATCTTATGTGACTGGCTGCTGACTTTTAACTGTTGATTTGACTGGGTCAAATGCAGATTCCTGATGTACATAATAGATTATTTGTATTGCAGATGATGCTGATTCCTGTTCTTATTATATCCTAATGATGTTAGTTAATCAGCTGGTAATACCCAGCAAGTTTGATCATGTTTTCTTTCATTTCTAGATGTAAATGCATAATTTTAAATATTAGTGTCTGTTTTACTCTGCTTTAAGTTTAGTTGTGGCTTAATTTATCATCTAGGGCCAAACATAGGCCTGTGATTATGCAACTGTCTCCTATCACCATGTCACTCTAGCAGTGTTTTCATTTGTGGATGTGGAGAGACGCCCACTTCGATCCTCCTCCTCCACACTCTGTCTTCCTTCACTGAACATGCAACACAAGTGTCTAACCATTTAATGAGCCATGACCTGTTCACCATACACAGTTTGTAGGCATTCATGAATGACTAGTCCCACGTGCCCATTCATTCTGGATAACATCCATTGCCGAACACATTGTCAGTCATGTCTCAGGCATGCTGGTCTGCTGCTATCCTCTTTTCTTCATTGCTCAGTGCTAGCCTCATTTCTCTTCCAGTGACATCTGTCGTTGAACCAGCAATGGTTGTGGATTCTTATGGTGGTTATTTGTTTCATCTGATGTACTGTGCGCTCTTTCAAAACAAATAATGAAACTTACTTTCAGAACATCCCTCTTTTTTTCAATGGCACTTAGTTTCCTTTGTGTTTTATGTTTTTCATCAATACCTCTAATAAAAATTGGCAATTGAGTTGCATTCTTACCATTGTTACTTTAATCTTCAGCGGACAAATTTAACATCAACTCCAGTTTCAAAAAAAAAAAAAAAAAATTTTATAGATTTTTTTCTGTTTCATCAGTTTGCCTGTTTGTAATCTGCAGAGACAAACTGATTTTAGAAAAATGTAATTTTGTATCAGGTCATATTACATCTGCTACTCTTTCCATACATTGCTTAATAAACTAATCATCAGCAAGCAAATTTTAAAAAATTATGTATTTTGCTATTAGATTTACAATCACATTAGTAGCTTTTGTGATAGATTCTGTTTTAGTAGCTATTTTTCAAAAAATACTACTTGCTCATAATTTATTTAGTTGAAAACTAATTATTTTTCATCAACTAACAATTTTGTAGAAATTGCATTTACTTCTCTATTTATGTGCTTGTTGAGCACATAAATAGAGAAGTAAATGCAATTTTATTTGAGAATTATTTTATGAATCTTTATTGCTAATGCATTGAATTTTAACAGAAAGTCACTTCTAAATTAATAATATGTTGAAATTTTATTTGTAATATCATTCAAGTTATTTTTATTTCCGATCACAAAGCATTTTTAATTAGATTTTTTGTTTGGCTACATTCATACCACCTTGGTTGTGGGTTGGACATTGTTTCTTAGTTTGCTGTATTCTCTTTTCAAAACTTGAATTTAATTAATTTGCTTTTTTTTTTTTTTTTGCTTCTTTACTGTGGCACTAATAATGTTTTGAATAAATAAGTTTAAATTATATTTTACACAGAATGAATGCATCCCATTATGTATTATTCAGCATGTATCTTTACTTTTTATTAAGCTATTAAAATTAGAAGGTTTGTACTATAATATAGTTAACATAATTTTATATAGTTTTTTTTTTTTTTAAATATAGATTTTGCATAATTTTATATATATATATATATTTTAATATAGGTTTTGCGTGAAGCTGGCATTGCTTTGGAATCTACTTCTTCACATCAAATAAATGGAATATCTACACTAGAATGTAGTGAACTCAATCCATCTGAATTTATTTCTGGAAATTCTGTATTGTCTCGAAGTGCTGTTAACACTTGCTAATTTTGAAGTGAAATTAATCTTTATCCATATAATTTCATACTTCTATGATATTAATGAAATTTATATTTACAAGGTTTTTTTTATTTTGCACCATATAAGTGTAGTTTATATGGTATTTTTCTCTACTTGTATATTTTTAAAAAATTTGTTTTAACCATCCGTCCATTTTCATAAAAATGTCGAGAATTATCACAATTGCATGAAAGTTGTAAGAAATTTCAAACATTCCATACTTTTTATTATAATATTTAACAACAGTGCCAGTCATAAAAATTGTCTTTTACACTTTTTAATAATTATTAAATGTCATGACTGAAGAATATCATTCTAATACTTAATTTTTTTTCAGCATAGCAAACATTTTTAAAAAATATCTTAATTCACAATGTGTGTATATGTACTCACTCTAGTGAATAGTTAATTTACAATAAACTAAGATTTTAGCTAATGTTTTTGTTCTTATAATCATCATTTTTGAGAGAATGTTTGATTTTTTTTAAAAAAAAAATTATATTTTACTTTTGATATGTAAAAAAATAATTGCCATACACACGTTTAAGCTTTATTTATAATGTATTCAGATTTGAAAAAGTAATTAGCATTTATATTTTTGAGTATTTTCAGAATTTTATTTAGAGGTCCCCCCCTTCCCTTCTATGATACTTGTTTGTATGTTGTGTTGGTAAACAATTGCATTTTTCTCAAATAAAAAAAGTGCTGTTTATGACAAGATGTTGTGGGAAAAATGTTTTGTTTTTATACATTTTTACAATGTTTCTTAGTTATGTGATTTTTTCTTTTTTTGAGAATGTTCTGTTAATGTCATATAAGAGATCATTATAATGAAACTTTGATTATGAATATGTATCATTGCAATGAAATTTTTTGAAAATTCGGTAAAATGAACGATTACAGAGCTTGGCATTTTCTAGCATTTATATTCATGTTATGTATAGGATTATATACTCATGTATTGTTTTGTTATACAATAAAGTGAAAATTATATTTGAATTGTCTTAGACTAGGTATTACGTATTTTATCAAGACTTTTTTTTTTTTTTTTTAAGTATAGTTTTAATATTAATCTAAATATGTATGAACATTTTACAGATAATAGATCAAAAACTAAAATGAGGAAAAATCCATTGGCTACGTTATAAAGTTAATGAAAATATTTCAAATCTGTTAGACAAATTCATTGTTTTATTTATGTCTTTAATTAAATATTGATACAATAGAAAGTTTTTGTGAACATAATTTAGACTGAATTAATAAATCAAGATTTGTTCAATTATATCTTTTCAGATTTTATTTTAAATTGAGGACATACTTCATGTAGAAATCCATTGCATCTGTGAATAGTACAATGGATTTTTTGTAGGTGCAGCAGATACCAATGGAAGGAATATAATGTCCTCAATTTAAAATAAAATCTAAAAAGGTATTAATGCACAAATCTTGATATATTAATTCAGTCTAAATTATGTTTTCAAAAATTTACATCCTTGCTATCCAGTATATAATGAGATGAGTTAATTATTTATCTTTTTTGTATTACATTTAAAAAAATCAACTCCTCTCTACTAAACGGAACATTTTTTCTCATATAAATGGAGAAAAACTTTATCAAACATTGCAAAAATTTCATTTATGTTATACACTCATGGACAAAAAAATTAGTGCACCAAGAAATAATTGCAGGATCGAACAACTTCTTGGAATGAAGGTACATGTCAGAGAGATATGCAAATGATTAGAAATGCAGAGTGATTGCGCATTACGTATAGCCGGAAGAGGGCATTTAACGTTGTTCTCCGTGGAGTATAAAACAGGTAACCAAAGCTTGTTTGAGTGTGCTGAATCATTTACAAAGGAAGAGCTGAGGTAGACATGCCATTATGCCATTTTCGAAGACAATATGAGCAGCTGTCACAGTTTGAGAGGGGGAGAATCATCGGCATGATGGAAGCTGGGTGAGTAGCTCATTAATTAGGCTGCTCTGATTGTGTTGTGAGGAGGTGTTGGGATCAGTGGATCCGAGAGATGTCATTTACACGAAGACCAAGCTCAGGACGCTCTCGACAGACCAGTCGTTGAGAAGACCGCCACATCGTAAGAAATGCATCCATACAGCTAACTGCTTCATCGGCTGCCATCCAGGCACAGATAGCACCTTCACTAGGAGCCCCTGTGTCTTCTCAAACCATACAAAGGCACCTGGCTGAAGGACATTTGGGATTGTGGTGCCCATTACATGTGCTACCCTTGATGCCCACCCTTCGATACCTCCGTTTGGAGTGGTGCCACACACGAGGAAACTGGATGCAGCGGATTGGAACCAGGTCGTCTTTAGCAACAAATCCAGATTCAATCTCAGCAGTAATGACAATCGTGTTCGAGTGTGGAGACCCCGTGGTGAATGCCTCAATCCTGCCTTTGCTTTACAGCGACACACCGCTTCCACAGCTTGAGGGATGGTATGGGGTGCCATTGCCCACAATACACGGTCACCCCTAGTATTGATCCGTGGCACCATGACAGCCCAGCGGTATGTCCATGACATCCTGCAACCACATGTGTTGCAACTCATGCAACGGCTCCCAGGAGCCATTTCTCATCAAGACAATGCTCGGCCTCACACGGCAAGGGTGTCACAAGACTGTCTCCACACTTTTACTACCCTTCCTTGGCCTGCCTGACCCCCAGATTTGTCTCCAATCGAGCATGTCTGGGATCATTTGGGACAGCGAGTTGGGTATTCCACAAGTTTGAACAAACTAGCGACAAGGTTACAGCAAATATGAAACGAAATGTCTCAAGACATCATACAGAACTTGTATGCCTCAATGCCCAATCGTATATCGTGCATCAATAGGGTATTAAATCCTCTGTTCTTTTGCCTTTTTCTTTGATTTTCTAATCCTTTACTTATATCAAAGTAGTCATTACGTAAGTAAAATTTCGTTTCATTTTGACGACTCCTTGGTGTGCTAATTTTTTTGTCCAGGAGTGTATGAAACTTCAATTTTAAGATCAGAAAAGAAAATGACATCTATCAAATTAGAATGAAATTTTCTCTATAAAAATATTTGTTATATAAAAGTATGATACAATAAAATTTGTACATAACATAGTCAAAAAATTGTTTGAATCAGATATATTTTAAACAGTTTTACTTAATGATAGTCTTATATACATTTAGAGGGAAATTTTTTATTTTACATATTTACAGAGACAGGTGTTTATAAATAAAGTACAAATACTTATGATCTGTTTAGCGATCAAAGAAATGCTAATCATCAAATGTAGACGTATGAGGTAAACTGCATTTAATCTCAACATTAGGAAATAATGCTCGCAAAACAGACACATTAGATTTTACTTCAGCTGAACAGTAAGATATATCCAACATTTTCAATTTCTTGCATCTTTGTAACAAACTACAAAGGATATAAATTGTTATTATTTAGGAAAATTAGTGTTATGTTTTTATAAAAAAATTATAGATATGTTTTTTAGTTATATTTTCAAATAAGTTGTAGAAACATGAGTAATACTGATATTATATAATTTTTTTAAAAAAATATGGTATTGCAAAGATATACAGAATCAAAAAAGTGATCAATATAGAAATATATACATTTATGTAGCATAAATTCTAATTTTACTTATTTATATACATATTTTCAAGCAATATTAATAATTTTCTCAGAATTAAGAATAATGTTCTGATTCAATACATAAAATCTATTCTCTTATTATGTGTTACAATTTATAATGTTAATATTTTGTGGATTTTTCTCACAGAATTAAATTTTGATAAAGATAGCTGATAAATTTATTTTTTATAAACATACTTTTTTAAACCAGCAACTGTATATTCACGAGTTCCAAGAATATCCAACTGTTCCATTTCTGGGCAATGTATTGCTATGGCATTCAAATCATCATTAGATGTGTTTCTAAAATTAGGGGGGAAAAATCAAAGACATCTGTTCATCTTTCTTACAAAATTGCTTAATAATCACTTTCACATAAAATATTTCTACTAAGGATGGGAAATGCTAGTATTTTCTATGTTTCTTTTTTATAGAACTGCTCTTTAATATATTTTAAAACTTAAATACCAGAGTGACAAAATGGAAAATATAAACAGTATAATTCTGTCGAATATATGTAACATAAATTGAGTTTCATTCATTCATGAAGAAAATTCACAGTGATAAACATTTCACATTCTGAGTTTAATATACTTCATGAATTTTTCAAGCTTAGAAAGCAATTACAACAAAACACATTTACAGATGTTAATATTGATAGATGCCTTTGTTATTTTAATGGATATATATATAAAAAAAACTTGGTAGCTATATTGAAGCATATTATTTTGGAAAAGCATTTTTGGAGGATCAAAATATCAGTTATATAAATAAATGATTTAAATATATAGATTTATACATATGAGTGATTCAAAAAGTACCCATGTTAGGAATCTGATAACACACTGATGAATTGTCCATTGATTGTTCTTCTCCTTACTTTCCTGACCAATGAGACTGTCTTCACCTTCTTTGGAGCAGATTCACCAGAAGCACTGTTTTGATTGTTGCTTGGTTTCTGGTGAATAATGATGATTCAAGATCTCATCAGCGGTGATAACTTAATAAAAAAGATAACTCAACATGGTAGCAATCAAAACTAATCAATGAATCGGTGTCAAATTTGTTTTGGTGCCATTTAACTGAAGGCACTACTCAATGGTAACACCAACTTGCCTTAACAACATCATTTGTCAACAAAAACTACTTTTTAATCATCCATATATACATGTATACACCACTAATTTCAAATATATTTTTAATAAAATTGTATTTTTACTTTGTTTAGTTAGATTAAATGAGAATACTAAAAGTACAAAAACATTAAACTGAAAAAAATCACACACAGTATTGATATGTAGAAGATAGCCGCATATTTTTCTGACACTGTGTTATCTATTTCTGATCTGTATTATGCATAAAAAGTGTGAATCCAACACTACATCAGTGCCAGGGTGAAGGAGAAAAATGAATCTCCAATAAGAACAGATGAAATGATTGTGATACAGAAAGAACAAATGAAGAAGTTGCTAGGTGCAAAAAACAGATAAATGGAATGAATTTATTGGTGGAAATCTAATTAGAAGTGAATAGAGGCGATTTGTTAAGTTACTCAATTGACAAAACAGTATAAACACATTTCTGATGCTGTATCTTTAGAAAAGGAGATTAACATGTTTCTGTGAAATTTAAGAACAGAATTCATGCTCTTTCGAAAGGACAGGTTGTTGCCATCCCTAATCACAATATTATTCTTAAACTTTTATTCCCACTAAAAAAATTTTAATTCGCAACAAAGTCAACATTTAATACACACCTATTCAATAAAATAATTGCATTTTTATTTTTGTTACAATTTATTCAATATCAAGCTAACATTTAATGTTTTTAATAAAATCTATACAGCATTATCTTTTAATATTTTTATAAAATTTATCAACTGCTTTTTTTAAAATTCTTTTTGCTTCTGATCACACACATAAAGGATCTTTAACCACTTCTTATTGTATTGAGAAAAGATCACATTTTTCTGAACCCTTCTTGAATCTTGGTATTGCTTTAATTTTAAAAAAATTGCAATCGATACAAGATATTACATATAGCATTATACCGATCTTATGCATTTATTATAGAATTTTATTTATTCCCATTTTAAACAACAAGGAATGTATAATACTTTGTATTATAGTATATATATTTCAAAAAAACTCAAGTACTTGCACTCTTTTCAACCTGTGATGTAGGCTACTCCTTAACAGATTTCACAATATATGGATTAAATAGACTTCTACTATTATTACACAGAATTATTGTCCATTTTTTAACACACCAATTCTTTTACAGATGCAGTTTAAGATCACAAACAACTAAAAATTCAGGTTATCTTTTGTAGCATAGAAATTATATTTAAAAAAAATTGTCTTTCACCAATAATTTATATTTAATAATAATTTAAAACTATCTAATTTAAATGCAGGATGTGAATATTAAACATGCATTACAATGCGTAAATTTTCACATTTTTCTTCAAGTTCAGATAGTTTCTTTTTTTAAAATGAAATTCATTACATATATTTAATCCAGGGACCTTTAAATATTAATCTTTTTTTTTTTTACTATTGTAAAAAGCATTGATACAAAATAAGCTGTTTGCACCCATCTCAAAATTTCATTTAAAACACACATTTACTACAAAATAAAATGTATCTAAATTGTTCAACAAACTGGTTAAAAAATGAGGTTTTCTAAAAATTTGCATTGCAAATTGAAATATGTAGCAATTTTATCAATTTTTTAAAAAAAATTATAAGCTATACAATGAAAATAGCATATTTTATAAAATGAAATAACAATATATTAAAGCAATCCTCAGTTTAGATTATTACAATCCTATTGATATTTTAACAAATATCAATAAAAAAAAAAACATTTGATAAACTGTCATTGGCTTATTCTTCAGAAAAATTGAATAACTTTAATTTCAATTCCATTATTTCTATGAGGCTTATAGCTTCAATTCCATTATTTCAACAAAGGCTATGAAATACTAAATAAAAATTGACTATTTTATATAAGTATTTTTAAAAATATTTTTACATATATATAGAATTCAATACGTAACAGTATTTCTGAAAAAAAAAATGCAAAAATTTTTAATGTCTTCTACTCTGAATTTAAATTTATATCTGTCATCTTTTAAAGTAAGCAAAGTATTTCTCACTGAAACACATTTATTATATTAAAGGTGATTTCTGTTGTATTGTGTTGAAATCCAAACAAAAGAAATCAAAGCATTTTTTAATGCAAAATTTATCTATTACACAATTAAATTGTTTTAAAATTTTAATACATATGATACTCATTAAATTGCTATAATTCTTTTATTCTGTATATTTTCCATACCCAATGACAGGCAATATATCATAAGATTTTTTTTAATGATATAATTGTAATGAATTAATTTTATACCGTATGGAAGTCAGGAAAAGCTTTTTTAACTTCGGTAAGCGTGCAACAAGTTGTCTGATACATCCACAGTTGGGTTCAACTAGATAACTAGGGGGGAAATACAATGAATAATAATAGAAAACCATGCAGTATGCATTTTTATTTTGAATTAGTAAAGCATAATTTTATATTTAAATCTCCTTAACAAAAATATGAAATTTAGCAGCATAGTTTTGAATGTGAAAAAATTCAAAAACCAAAAATAAAATAAAATTCAGAAACTATTATTTTTCTTTTTTATTTATATATAAATAAAGAAAAATAATGACTACTAGGATGGCTACTATATCCCAGGATGTCCTAAAAGTAATTATTTGTTAAAATAAAGCCAATATTAAAACATACATTTGAAACACATAAGTTTACATGTAAAAGACTAATACGATAAAAAAAAATTATGTGGTTATAAAAATTAAATGAATAAAACAAAAAATCAATAGCTCTATTCAAATTTATTAACATATTATTAGTTAATAAAAGTGTATTCCTTTCATAATTTACTAGAACAATATTTATTTATTAATAGCAACTTATCATTTAGCTAAAGAAATAATTAAATGAAAAAAAGAATATTGTATATTATTTATATATTTACACAAAATTTTCAGTATAAGAACATACCACCAACCCAGATCAAGTTCAACCAAATAAGCACAATTTTCTGCCAATTCATATACTCCTACACATGTTAAATCAGTAGCTCTCCACAAATCTAAAGTTTTCAGAGTATACCTATAAATGAATATAATAAGTTATAAGTTTTAGTTTCTCAGAATACTTAAATACCAAATAAATTTGTCTACATTGTCTTCAAAAAAAAAAAAATTATGTAGTTTAGTACATTATCTAAATTAATTTGATGTAATAAATTAATAATTAACCAACAAAAAATACAAAGATAAAGCCAAGGGGGAGAATGTTTTTATTTTTAGTAAAAACTACAAGAGAGATTGAAAGAATCATATTCCATTTTTTAATCCTGAAAATTGATATGTGCCTATAAGACAATGAACATAAAATTAAAAACATTACTGTGTCTATTATAATTATCACAGCTTATATAATAACACCATACAAAACTGTTAAAATTCACCCACAAAATACCCTACAGAATTTTTAAAATCTCAAAAATGCTTTAATATGATCCAGCATCTAAAGCATCATCATTATGCATAGTTGATAATAAAAGCACACATTTATTCTTTTTCAGAGTATATGACACTAAAGTCACATGTTTCTAAAATCTGAATAGAGTTGAATACAATTCCCTTCCTGTTGAACTAGTAAACTCCTTTGACATTTCTCTTTCGTTTTTTCTTAATGTCCCAAAAAGAGTAATTTTTTCACTTAGAAGTTCCTTAGCGAGACTGACACTTGTGTACCAATTATCAACAGTGAGATTTCTTCCTGAATTGCAAATAGGTGCAACAAGTCTCATAACAACTTTGTCTGCCCCATTTTCTAATTTATAGGGACCTTCAGGTTGCAGTCCTTCATATATTTCTAAATTCCATGTATAAAAAGTCTTTGAATCTACAAGAGCAAACTATTTAATGCAGTATTTTGCCGATTAATTGGGTATATATTGCTTGAAAGGGCATCTATCTCTAAAAGGTTCTAATTTTTCTTCGGTTGTGACTTATTAATCAAGACTATATAGCTTCTTGTAGTTATTCACAAATAATTCAAACACATATTATGTGAGAAAGTTCTTAAAATTTGTCTTGTTTTTTTTAAATTCCATTTTGAAATGCCATCTCTTCCAGTATAATATTCATCACAGTTTGATGCATCTGTTGCATCATCTGAATCGAATTCTTCCTCCAATGAAGTTTCATGAGCACTAAATTGCTCTTCATCGACATATTCTTCATCACCATCTTCATTTATTATTTCTTCATCAGTAGATACCTCTGCTAGTATAATTTCTAGCCATTTCATTTCTTCTTTATAACCCAAATAGAGATACATTTTTAAATTCCAACACAAGGGTTATTCGAAAGAAAATTTAAATGCGAGCATGCATGTTAGGCTCAACAGGCCAGAACAACCAGTTTTTAATCTAAAAACAGTTTCGAGGAATTTTATCTTCGACAAAATTGAAAGAGGATGACCTTGATCGTAGCTACTGAAAGACTCGACCATTTTCGCAAAAGGGGAGGGGGGAGGTTTTGCATTCAATTATATATGCGCTTGGGCCTGTTTGACCCAACACACATTTTCGCAGGTTAAGGGGAAGCAATATTATTTTGTGCAAGGTGGCCTATAGGTCAAAAAAATTATATTAATTTATTCATGTTCACTATAAACCATAAATGAGTGAGTGACAAATTTTATAGTGCAAAAACAAATTTGGCTAAGCTGTGCCAAATATTTATTTAAACTGTAATCTAGACAAGAGAGGGGAAGAAAATGATGTAAAAATTGGTTGACAAGAAAGAAAGAAGGGGGGGGACCAATGACTTGAATGATAACCATGACCATTCAGCTAGAGCAGTCACTTTGTATCAAAAGGTGGGAGGGGGGGATTTTTAGTTAATAATGAATTGCACATATGAATGGCTTGAAGTATATAAAAAATAATATTACGTGGAATTTAAAATTTTTTAAAATATATTACATATGTCATACAAAATACAATATCCAAAATGAATCTATAATCAAACTGATAATTTTCAAATTATAAAGTTTAAATTTAAAACTGAAAAACATCTCTTTTCCTTGGAGGTTGTAATAAGAAAAAGAGGTAAACACAATTATGAATCTGGAGAAATAAAATAAAGAAAAAAAACTTTGCTATGCAATTCAATCACATATAAAAATGATAAAACAAATATTAATTGAATTATGTTTTAAAACCATATTCATAGAAATGTAAGTAGTAAAAATAATCAATGGAGTTTTCAATATTGTTACATAATTTCACTAATGTAAATAGTTTGAAAGAAAACAGAAAATTTTAAGTGTTATGTTTTACATCTGAAATTTAATTATTTGTATATATTGTGACAGTTAATATTGTTGAATTATATTGTTAAAATATGGAAAAATAACAACAACATTTTAAGAATGACTTAAATTTATGACTTACCATACCTCAATATTAGTTTTAAATATACTTACAAAATGTAAAAATATTTCTTTAAAAAAATGGATTCACATACAAAAAATAAACATAAAATTATTAATTTCACTAAACTAAAATCAGTTAGTTTCATTGATATGTATGAAGGTGCAAATCAGACTTTCATATTGACACATATGTGCATTTTTAAGATATATTGAATTTTTTGCATTAATTTTACTTAATCCAGAAGCTATTTAATTCAAAAATTTCACAAAACTCTTAAGTTTGAATTTTTTTAAAAAGCAACTTCAATACTATAATTTTAACAAAGTAATTTTTGGTGTCTCAAATAATACAGAAAATAAAAATTTTTGTTTAAGAGAAATAATCATTTTATATTTCATCATCAAATGATATATACTAGTACCTCTCAGTGAAATTAATCTAAAAATTTTTCTGAATATTTAAGACAAAAACAAATATCTTTTATACTGAATTATTCACAGAAGACAAGCATACTTACTTTAAATATTTACCAATCGCCTTTGCAATATCATTTATGCCATTTATATTAGAGCAACCTCCTAATAACAAGTGTTCCAATTTCAGAGATCTGTAAAATAAGTTTGAAAATATCATTAATAAATGAAAAAGAATATTTCCCAACTCTCTACTTTAATCACTTACTTTATGATGACAAGTAAAGATGATTTATCAATTGTGGTCCGATATAAATCCAAGTAAGTTAAATTTGTCATTTGTGCAATGTGTTTAAAACCAGTTTCTGTTAAATCCTTTGGTCGACAAGACGGCAGTTCCAGTTCTAAAAAAACAGTTTGAATGTAAACAATTCTTAAAAAGAAATGTAACTGTATATGTGTGACAACATTGAAAAATTAATTTTATTAAAATATACAAGAAGATATGAATAATTAAATAATTATTAAAATATATAAATTTAAACTTTTTTAATTCTACAAAAAGAAACAATTTTTTGGGCATATCTTTAATGATTTAAAGGAAAAATAAGATATGCAGTGTAACCTAAAAAAACATTTGCATCATGCACAAATTTTATAATTTAAACTTAACCTATTCAATTTATTTAGAAATTAAGCTATATTTCAAAGAATAAATATCCTACACTCCTAAATATATTTTAAAAAATCTACTATAAATTGATTTGCTTCATTTGTATTTGGTTACATAACATAAAATTGTATGTATATTAGAATCATAAAGATAAATAGTAAATATGGTAAAAAAAAAACTTTAAAATAATATATATATACACATACATATAAAACATATAATGGTGGAAAATAAAATTCTAACACCCCCTGAAGGAGTTATGTAAGATAGTGAAATTTGAAGGCATGTTTGCACATCTGAAAGACAAGGTCTTTTAAAATTTTGTGCTAGATGAGTGATGCTAGTAGTACCAATATGAGCATGCAAATAATGTCTGTTTTAAACATATTTATCTCTCAGATTGGGTGTTGTGGGCTAGATTTGCATCAAACATCCCTTTAAAGAGATGAAGAAGGCAGTATCAGCAGCACACCACATTTGAACAAGAACATGTAATAAAGCTAAGATACTGTGGATTTGTTTTTCGTGATTCTGCAGAAAGACTTGGCAGGAATATATTAACTTTACATGATTGTTGGCACTAGTGGTCACAGGAAGGTTTAGTTTAGTTCTTATTAACATCACACTAGAAGCAACACGAGGGCTATTGGCGATGGACCTCGTAATTTTGAACCTCGGTCAAGTGATGAGGATGACACCTGAGCTGGTACCCCCTCTCCTAACTTTCACACCATGCCAATGGGAGGACTTTGGGCCCTGATAGATTTAACGTGCATGAGCCCTGGGTACACAGCAGGTCTTCAGCATCCAAGGATCGAACCTGCGACTGAACGAAAACCACCAGCCATGAATCTGAAACCATGACCACTAGGCTACCATGACCATGTCACAGGAAGGTACAATCTCACGAAGACCAAGGTCCAGCTGCATACAAAGCATTACAGAAAGGGAAGGCTATGGATGTGGTTCACTGCATGGTTGCGACACATCGTGCCGCATTTACAACAGAAATTTGAGCTATTGTTGGCACCAGAATGATACAACAAACTGCAAAAAATCAATTACTTGAGAAACAGCTCTAAGCTAGAGTCTCTGTAGCTTTCATGCCACTTAACTTCAAATCCCTGCCATCTGCAACTTCAGTGGAGTCATACTAGAGCACATTGAAAGGTGGAATGGAGAAATGTTGTGTTCTTAGATGAGAACCATTTTTGTCTTGATGCCAGTGATAGTTGTATAATGATCAGGTCAGGTAAAAGCTTAGATGCCATCAGGGCCATTCTTAGGCAGTAGGTGATCGCTTATGATGGCAAAATTTAGAAGCAGAAAAATATATTTCAATTACTTGAATCTAAGAAATAAATGAATAGTAAAATCAAATACAGCAGGAACTAACAGGCTTCCAAGCATACCTATTTTGTGAGATGCAATGCAAACTGGATTTAACAAGCTTATTCAAATATAAGAGGAATAGACAGGCTTCCGGTTATTTCTATACATAAATTGTGAGATGAGTCATCATTAAGGCGGCTGCTCTCGTCAGGATGCATGCTTGCCTTACCTTTCCCCACAAATTGCTTTTAAAGAAAAAGGGATATAATTGTCGCAAACTTAAGTTGGTGGTACATCAATCCAAAATTCTTGCAGAATTCAGTGATTGTTTCTACAGTCTTTGTTGTTGCTAAAATCAGTAGAGTAGGAATCAATGAAAAGGGTATCTACAGAAACTCTGTAAATAGCCAGATGTGTAATATCAAAAGGTTGTATTTATATGTATAAATGAAGTATTTGATGGCCACTCCTTTAAGCAGTCCGAGAGATATATTTAAATTCAATTTCAACAAAAATGACAAGAAACACATCATGTTTTATGACATGCTTGAGAGCAAATGAAAAGAAATGTGACAGAATGAAACTAAATTTTACAGAGAGAAAGAGAGTAACTTGATTTTACATCAGTACGATTTATTTAGCTTCCTGAATTTGTATAAAATAGAACAAATCAGAGCGAAGATTCTTCATTCATTAAAATAACAAAAGATAATTATATTTTCTTTTTCAAATTATTTTACAGTGCTTTAAAATTACTTAATGCACAAGTATTTTGATCTTGTGTAAGATAAAGCAAAAAACTATCTTACTGTATTTGCTTTTTTTAGGCAGATGATAGGAATGATATTTCATCAATTAAATGAAATTGTTTATAATTTCTTCTGAAAATCGTTCTATTTTTCTCTTTTTCATTAAAAATCCATCGAATTCTTGGAATATTTTTATATTGATTAACAAGCATAAGTGTGTGTGTTTTCTTAGCTTGAATGAACCATAATCTTAAAAAGCATTTTCAGTTAGCATGTGAATTTAAAGATAATTTTTTTATTTGCCACCCATGTTGAAAAAATTATTTTAAACACTTATAAATTTTTAAAGCAATTTATTTAAAATACTCAAATTTTACAGCTAGCTACAGATACATATGGATTATTATTCAACTATATAATACATTTACAAATTAGTTATTATAAATGGAAATCATTTGAATTGCAAAACCCAGGCTTGAAAATAGAATAAAACATAGTTATTTTGACTATGATAATTTCACTTTGTGGTCAGTTGTAAAGGAACAACTCTATAACAGCCAAACATTTAATTTATATTGCTTCAAACTGTTAAAGACTTTTCAAACAAATAGAAAGTGTTTAAATTTTTCTTAAAGGTTTTTATTTCTTTACTATACAAATATTCTCTTTTTATGGAATAACTTTTTAATGTGTAAAAACCGAAACATATTTTTTCTATTATATTCTAAGTCTTTTAAGAGAGATTTTATTATGTAAAACTAAACTTTGAAAAATTTGCACAAATTTTTTTGTTGCATGTTATTACAATAAAGATGGTGTTATAGAATACTTGTTTTTTAAATAGGATTTTTCAAGTGGACAGACTAAAAGAATACTTTACGGAATCTAATTTTTAATTATGTATGCTAAAACTAAAAAATATGTATAATTTTTTTCAATATATAATAATATTATTGGAAATATTAATATAATGGATAATAATGTAAATTACAAAAAATACTTTCCAAAATCAATAACTTAATTGCAATGTTGCCTTCCTATCAATTCAAAGTAACTTCAAGGAAAAAATATTTTAATTCAAAAAATAGAAATATTTGAACTTTTTAAAGAAATTTGGATAATTTTACCTGAATACAAAATTTTCATTTCAATTAGTTAAAAGCTTTTTCTGATTTCTACAAAATTCTGAATTACTAAGTATATAATAATTATTTGAATATACAGTAATACCATATAATAAAGTGTAAATTAATAACACAAGCAAGCAAACTTCTACAACTTCAAGTCCCTATAATTTACTAAATCCATTTAAAATTAGTTTTCAATCTGCATAACATGTTTTATTTGTTAATGCATTATAAATTTAATTTATCATTTAATTGAAATCAATGCAAATATAAAATATAACAGAGTTTTTATAATAATATAAAAATTCTCCTGACCAAAACTTTATAAAGATATTGAAGTATGCATCTGAAATTCCATGAAGAGCATAGTATTTTATTCTGTTAGCTTAGAGAAAGTGTTTAACTAAAATTTGAAAAAAGGAGATTTTTTTAATTTAGGTTTAGATTTTGTACATTATTATACAAATTTTGTTTATTGTTTTAAAAAGTATATTTATATAATCTTTGAAAATATTAGGTACTAGTTTTGTGACATTGTGCTGTTTGTGATTTTCTCTTCACTAAGCCAAAGATTTTATAATCATTTGAAGGGCATAAAATTACAATTTCTTCCCAACCAAAATGAAACATGATTAGGAAAATTATATGCAGATAGAAGTGAATTAATTTAAAGATAATCATACATAAATAAACTACATTGTTGTAAAATTAAGGGATATAAGAAGATAAAGGCTTGCTGATAGAGATTTATGATTTGGTTTGAGGCTCTTTAATTAGTTCTGTGCATTGAAACAAATTCTATTAGCAGAAAAAGATAAGAATCATCTGTTTGTAATAAGAAATTGAATCAAATGAGTAAATTAGTAAGTTAAGAATTTATTAGTTGATCATAATTTAAAATTGACAAGTTAATTGAGATTTGAGGCAAAGCAACTTTATAGTTATCCATCAGTGATTATTAATACAGCATTTTGATTTGTTCTTATGTGTCTTCAATTAGATTTCAGTCATTATTGATTAATATATTTAATAAAGAAATAGCACAAGAATAGAGTAATAAAAGGCAGTTGTTACAGTTTATTTTGTAAATTCTTTAATGTTAGCTTGTTAAAAACGTACATTTCGTTTTCTAATAAAATACTTTTCTGTAAATCTGTATTAGTATTGTCTTGATTCAATTATATGTTATTTTCTTCTAGTTAACATGTTTTGTTTATAATTTTTTTTTTTTTTTTTGAAAATTGTAAATAAAAAAAAATAATAATAAAGCTTGGGGATGTCATTTTTTGGGTTTGACTATAATGACAAAAATGCTACGACTGGCTCTGGTGGGATAGTTACCCTGGATCTACACTTACAGTTCTGGTCTAGAGAGGAATCTCCTACGATTGTAGGAGAACCTTCCTCATCATCTCAAACATCTTGATAGAAAATTTTTACATCAGATTGTATAAGACTGATGTGAATCGGTTGTGTAGCCAGTCTTGATCACTATTTTAAAGGAGATTTTCCAACAAAATAATGCTAACCCTTATACCGCTGGTGTTAGTCAACATGCTTTACAGAGTATCGCTAAATGCTTCAATGGGTTACAAGATTATCAGTTCTTTCTCCCATTGAGCATAAGACTTTACTGAATAACAAATCCTGCATTATTTACAACCAACATGAATCATAGCTGATTTGACAGCCAAAGTGTAACAAGCATGAACACTATCCTACAAAATGACATATGATATTTGTTTAACCAATGCAAATACATCTGCATGTAAGAATTCAAAATTGTGGAAACTACAGCATTTATTAATGTACCATCATTTCATGTTTGAAATGGATTATCTCACACATACCTTAACCTGTGACCCTGAAATGCTTTTCAAATAAATATGCTACCTAGACAAATTATTAGCCTAAATTTCATTTCTCTAAACTAATTTTTTCTTGGTGTTAAATTTCATATTCCATAAATATATTTAGAATTTTAAAAATTAAAAAAAAAAATTGTAATTTTAAGCTAAGAGTTATCAAAATAATTTTCACTAAGATATGATGACTACATTTAGAATAAAGTTAAGTTACACTAAAATAAAAGCTTTTATATACAGAAATTAGTAAGAATGCTAAAGCTCTATTGTTTAGAAATAAAAATAATTTATTAAATGAATCAATTTAAAATATTACTAATTTATCACATTAATTAAACTTATTTTATTTTTCGACCTGTTTACTTTAATTTTCTGAATAATTTGTTTTATATTTTTTAAAAAACACAAATGAATCATATAAATAATCAATTATTCAGTTGATATAACAAATATTGATACTTATCTTACAGTCAATAAAATCGCAAAGAGTATAATAAAATAATCACAAATCTATTTGTGGTGAAAAAGGAAATTTTGATGACTTTTATCTGATAACTGTATTTTCTTAACATTGAATCATTTCACACGAATATTTTGTTTAGTTCTAATATAGAAACACGCAAAAATTTTGAAAAAATTCTAAGATGTAGAGAATGTTTTAAAAAATTCATTTCCATCATGTAATGTAAAGTATTGAAGTTTAAAATAACTATGACTATGATACAGTACATTTTGGGCTAAATTTTTACCCTTTTAAAAGGAAAGGGAGAATTAATGCTTTTTTTAGGGCTTATCATATATTTGATACAATTCTTTGAAACATACTTGTTGAATAAAAAATGAAATTTTCTTCACAATATAATGAAATGAAATTATCTACTAAAAATTTACTCAGAAGGTTTGGAAAAAATTCAATTTTAAAGGAATGGAAACAAAAAGATGGATTTGGTTTTGTCCTATAAAGACTGCACCAGAGCTATGAGAGAGCTATTGATGGTTGATTGTGTAACTTCAAGTTGCAATGAAGTCTCTCTTCTAATTGTTACACTACATGATGGTAGGGGTTTAAATGGAGTTCTATTTAATGATGCTTAATGGAATCAGGCTTCCAACTCTCCCCCTCCCCCCCCCCAAAAAAAAAGACAGAATAAATATTTTTAGAGCTATCTCACTATTGAATCAACTAAATTGCATAAAATATCAAAATTTAAAATGAAACTTAAACTATAAAATACCTAAAGATAGAAATTTGAAATTAAAATGAATAATTAGCAATATAATCAATTAAATTTTTGCGAATTTCTTTACAATAAGTATACAATGACTGAAAAAAAATGTGAATTTAGTTTTTCAAATATTGATGAAATTTCACTTCAGAGGTATGTTTTAGACATCATCATAAATTAGATATAGATACAAAATAACTCAATTTGAGTCATGCAGGAATTTTGAATATTGCAGGATTGCATCAAGCATCCTAGACCAAAGTTCAAAATTACAAGATTCCATCACCAATAGCTCTCATGTTTCTTCTCAGTGCAATGTTAATAAACAATCAAATCAAGAATTAAGCCTAGTTTCAATATATTAAAGGAAAATATTGTTATTCCTTAAAATATTCAAATTAGACTCAAATATTTTTAGTATTTTTATAAACGATATTTTTTAAATCTATAGTACTGTTAAATTTGAATGATTATATTTACAATCCATTAAAGTTTAATTTTTATTCTGATATTTATAAAGATAAGAAATACATAAAATTTTTATTATTTTTGAAGGAAAAAAGTATCTTTCAAATGAAAAATACTTTTTCATTTGAAATCTAATAAACAAATACTTAAAATTCTATGAATGACTTTTATAATTAATGTATGTAAAACATTAAAAGAACTAGGTTTCATCCAAAAGATTTAGATCAAACAAGCCAAGTTTAGAAAAAAAATATTGGGTTTGGAAGAAAGAATCAAAACCAGAACTAGAAGAAATTTTATAAGAATATAGGTCTGAACTGAACTAAAAAATTCAAGTTGATATAAGATTCTAGGGTACTCTTTACATGGCAGATAGAATTATGTTTTGACATTTGTTTAAATTTTATAATTACAATGATGCATAAGAAAAATAAATAGTGAGATGATTTTAAAAATTACCCTTGAATAAAACAATTGTTTAGGTATTACTTAAATACAGAATGAGAAAGCTGGGGGGGGGGGGTTATAATGCAATTTTAAAAAGATCTGGATGTTTGATGAATGTGAAAGTTGAATGTAACTTAAATAAATAATATAACATACCTATTATTATAATTTTTAGCCAAATAACAAAATGATATAATGCAAAATACATGCATCTCTGAAATATATATATATATATATATTCATATTCTAATTATGTCTTATATGTTAAATTTAGATCAAATATACAATTTTTAGAAAACTCTTGATGAGTATATGTTGATAGAATAATATACTTTTTTAAAATTTCTCTAGATAGTAAGATTAATAAATTAAAGAGTCAATATTACTTTATAATTTTAATAAAAGCAAATTTTTAAGAAATTATTTTGATAAACTTAAGACACATTCATAAACAAAATATTGATACTTTGCTAGAAACAAATATTATTCTTTTTAAACTGTAGAATAAAAATCCCAAGTAGAACAATTTTTATTGCATCAAGTTGATCAAAAAGTTTCTCGCCATTCAAATCTTATGCACACGAAAGGCTGTCAATCTGATTTGCATTGACAGTTTTGTATACAATTTTTCCATTCGAATAAGCAAAAAATCATTTAAATTGTTGTATTAAAAGTTTCATGAACAAATATAATCATCGATCTGGAAAAGTGTGAAATGGAATTATCGAATGAACACCTTAGGAGAATAATCTATACAAAATGTGCAGCAAGATCAGTGCATTCAAATACCACCAAAACATGTACAATTGCTTAGGAATGATATTGTCTCTAACAATACAGTAAAATAATGATAATTATTAACTCAAAAAAATAGTGATTTTGATATTAGGAGGCCTGTTCCTAGATGTAGATGGCCATTGATTATGATGACCTGCACAAAAGAATCAAAGTAGTGTTACCCAATCAGCATTTGTTTTTGTAACAAAATGCTTCAATTCAACATAAAAATTCAATAATTTGTATCTTATAAGTAAACAATACTAACAAACTTTGTCAGGCATGCACTAGCGGAAATTTGCGTCAATACAATCTTGATTGTATGATTATGTTCAATGAAAAATTGGTTTATATGGTAATACTGGTTGGACTTATGAATGGTTATAGCCAGAATATTCTGTTAGAACAGTTTCAAAATAATCATTCTCTAACAAGAAAGTTGTTCTATATGTTTGGTGGGATTGCCATGGTATTCTGTTCAGGGAATATCTGAAAAATGTTCAGACTACAGACAATAATAACTACAGTTATACATAGGACAATGTCAGTGCTCCAGTAAAGTAAAATATCATGATGTATTTAGAAAGAACAATATTTTATTCCATCAAGACAATGCAAAAACCTTACATAAGTGTGATAACAGATTAGAACCTGCATGGGTTGTAAGATAACCCATCCATCTAATAGCCCTCACATTGCACCTTCTGATTTCCACTTATTCTCCCATTTGCAGCTGCACCTTCTTGGAGCAATTTTTACTTTCATGGAGGATGATAGAAAGAGAGATTGATAACTTTCTAGTTCTAAAATCCCCTGAAATTTTAAAAGGGCATTGGAAAGCTGCTTTACCATTGGCAGCAGATTACTGAATTGGATGATGACAACAATCCCCACGAATTATAATATTTTTGTAAAAAAGTTCTTAAACAGTAATGAAATAAAAATTTAATGTGGTGGTAAACTGTTTGATCAACCTGGTATGAAAATCAGTCACATGAGAGATTAAAATACCTTTTAAACATGGACAATAAATTGCGATTACTTCCATATTGTCATCATTAATAAAGTTGCAATTGCCTAATTTCAAGCTAATTAAATGTTGACAAGTAGTTTCCAAGAATCTAAAAAATAATTAATATATACAGAAAAATTATATAGCATTTAAAAAAACCATAATCACAATAGCATTTTAATACCTATTTTATTTGTAAATTCCATGATACTATTTTTTTTTTTTTTTTTATTTATTTGATAACATGATTGAAATTGATATAGCATTAAAATAAGGATGAGAAAAAAGAAATCAATATCTTTACTAATTTGACAATACCCTTTACTTTCTTAAAAATAATATGATTCCTAAAATAATCTTTAATGATTACTACCTTGAAACATTAAAAGATACGAGCTAATTTATTTTTTTGTACCTGAAACTAAATAATAGCTTACTGGTTCGAATTAATTTTATTCATTCAGACTCACAAATAAAGCTAACTAAATTTACTCAAGCAAATCATTATAACATTAGCCATTATTTAACTTGGTACCTAATTAAGTTTATTAGCACCACGAATAACAATTATCAACATTTCCACTAAAGTAAAGAAAGAAAAAAAAAAAGTTTTTTATTTAAATATAGATGAAGTTCTTACATTGTAAAATATGAACTGTTTATTCCACCTCTCCCTCCACACCAATTTAAGTTAAGCCTTCTCATTGAAACAAATCTCGATTCCAGAGATTTAAGCGCATGCACATCGACCTGAAGAAAATCCACAGTAAATAAGAGCAACAACAATAAAAAAAAAGTCAAATAAATAAATCAAATTAAAATAAGCACATTCAAAAAATTATGAATCATAAAGTAATAAATAACCATTTAATTAAAGTTTTATCAACGTAAAAAATTGTTTGTGTTTTAAGACAGATATATTTTTATATATACAGGAAGACTATTAATTATGTAAAGTTCCATAATAACAATTCATGTAAAATATTAATTATTTAGTTTAAAAATACATAAAAAGTAATCAAAATGACTATATACATCACCATGCATGCTTTCTAAGCATTAATTTTACACAAAAAGTAAAACAGAAAATTAAAAACAATCCATATACTTAAATTAAGCTTTAAAATTAACTTTAATATTACAGAACTTTTTTTAAAAAAATCTTTACACAGTATCCAAATAATATAAAATCACAAACCAAATTCCAATACAGCTGTAAATTTACATCTTGATACAAAACAGGATCATAACAAAGCTTTCGAAACAATCTGAAAAGAAGTAAAACTTTAATAATATATAAGGATTTACATATTTAAAAAATGCAATAAAAAAATCGTTAATAACCATTTATATAATAATGTATGAAAAATTAATAAAAGTCTTAAGTTTCAGGAAAATAAATTTCCAGAAATGAAAAATTAATATCGCAATGTATATTAAATCTAAATTATTAACTTAATGTAGTTATTTAATTCAAATTCAGGGAAATAAAATTTTACTATACTTGAATAATTATTACTAAATAACATTTCAGAATAAACACAATAATCCAGGATTATGCAAGAGAAAAGGGGGACAAAAAAATTCAAAGTTAGAGACAATTATATAATTCTTTCACTAAGGTCATATATAATACTAATACAAAATATTCAAATTTCCACTAAGCAATCATGATTTACATTACAGAAATCTAGAAATTTCGTAATTAAAATTTTTTTTCTAAAAACTTATAATAAAAGTCAAATGAAAATATATTAATATTAAGTAAAAAATTTTAAAAAAAGTTGGCATATGAATTTAGTACAAAATTCAATATTAAGCAAAACCTTATAATAGCATAAGTAATCAAAAAAAATTATGATGAATAGAGCTCTTACAAACATTTCATAAATTTATCATACAACTTTAAAAATATTACATTTGGAAAAAAAAAATCACCTGGAAACTCTAGCAACAGTACACAAACTTCGAAAGTCTAAGTAACTCAATATAATATGTATTACTTCCTCCTAAAATGGGATAAAAAAAATTTAAGTAAATAGTAAAAAAAATTAGGAGAGGTAATAAATATTATTTTTCAGTAGATGAATCATCTTACAGGTAGAATGTAAAAGCATGATGGTTTCCATGATGTCTCACAAATGGATTCAGTTAAATTTTCTTTTTCAGGTGTTTTTTCAGAATGCTTCTTTTCTTTTTTAATCAATCCAGGAAGAATGGGTAGAAATTGTGGAAATTTAGATTCTCCATACAGCATTATACCATCAAATTCACAAAAGTAATCCAAATGTTTGTGATAAAATTCCATTCTATAGTAGCTGAAAAAAAAGTTTTAAAATGGATGAATCTGTATTTATATGATAAATTTTATACATTTCATTACTTCGGTAAAACATATTATGCAAAATAGTCAGCATTTTAAATAATCTTATAACATAGATTAATTTATTAATTATTGCCTTCCTATGATATTGAACTCTTATAGTAAATCTACAATATGAAATGACAAAATGATTTTCAAATTAAAAAACAAAATGGTTTTAAATCATTCATACTTACTCAGTCACAAAATTAATTCCTTTTATATCCACAGTAAAACAATTAACTTCCTCTGGAGGAAGTATTTGAGGTTCTCCTTTCCACATAGTAACCCACCTAGTGATATTAAAATACATTATACAGGAAATGAAAAATATATAAAGCAATAATGTACTCCCTCATTGAAAAAACATAGATATAGTGTTACTATGGATCATAAGCAAACAATTCATATTTGTACTCAATCATCTCATTTAATTTTCCAAATAATTTCTTTCAAAATATAATTTTGCACAACTATTACTTAATTTTTTTGATTTTAGCATATGATTAAATTTATATGCCACGATAAGCATTATTTAAGCATAGAGTATTAAAACTCTATAATTTTATTTTCAATAAAAAAAAAAGTATTATCTAAAAACACATAAGAGTGTTACTACGAAAGATATTTAGCTTTTGAAAATATTTCAGTTGAATCATATACTTGTCATGAGTGAATGTTCGCGAAACATAAATGTAACAAAATAAAATATGTGAAAATATGTTCTCAAGAAGACTTCTTTCACATGCTACTTATAAGTAATCATGAATGATTTATGTAAAAAGGAAAAAAATTCAAATGTTAATTTTTCAATATAAATTTCAAAAATTTTAATGCAGAACAAAGTTACAGAACAATAAAACTTACAACTGTACATAGTATGAAAATTATATACATTTAACAACTTACATTTAGGATTAAAATGTATTTTTAAAAAAACTTTTTATTTACTTTTCTTTTTCATAGCAATAACAGAGTAATTTCACAATTGCACCAGGATTATACACTTCATAAACACGCATCATCAATGGTACAACACCTTTTTCCACACGGAATTCTAAAAACAAAATACAAATTAAGTTATTAAATATTCCGATATAAAAGCAACTTAAATTAATCTTAAAATGAAAATATTCTTTAATCAGTAAAGAAATTATTACAATAAATATTTTAAAAATTTATTTATTTTAACACAAATTGAACTAAATGTCTTCATATTTTATCAACAGCAATTTAGACATGCATACCAATTCATGTATACAAATTTGACAACAACAAAATTTTAAAAAGAACTTTAATCTTCATCTGCTCAAACAATAAAATAAGATAAATAAAAGAGTAATGCAAATTTCACTGACCAATAAAATCTTGACTCTCAACTGGGGTATTATAAGGAAGATTAACATTCATTTTGCGACTTGATGGTAACATTAGCCACCATTCACCATATGTTCTCTAAAATAAAGTCATATAAAAGAAATTAGCATCTATTTATAAAATGGTTTAAAAAAAATTAAATCTAACATTTTATGCACACAAATATATATAAATAAATTTCATCGTGCAGAATTAAATTCTTAAAGATTCAATAGGTTTAAAACTTGGTTAAAATTCAATTTTTAGAAGTGATTTAACATAAGATATTTTAAGATTATCTAACTTTTCTAAATTATTACTTTGTTCTATAATCTACTCTTTTTTCATTTACTCCTTTCATAACTTATACTCTTTTCTTTTGATCTCTTAATTCTCATAGATCTCTTAGTTGCTCTAATTTATTGAAGGTTACTATAAGAAAACTTCCAAATGCAAATTAATATTTTTTTTTAAAAAAAAAGAGACTATAGCAGCTCTTTAATATGCATAATTTGTTTAATTAGGTTATTTATAACTTTCAACAGGCAGGGAAATATAACATATTAAATTCACTAACATTATGAGAAAAATTATAATACCAAATCCATTTTTAAAACGTTTTTCTGAATTTCACTTGGTGTGTGTGTATGTCATCAAATTTTCAATCGTTAATTTAACCAACTTCCCATCAAGCTAGAGCTTTGAAATTTTGGGAATCATTCGTACTCGCCTAACAATGCAATATTTAGACATTTGCAACAAGTTTTAACTAATATTTTAATAAGTCAAAATATTCTTTCCTCTCGGCGCTTTTAGGATTGAAGAAAAAATTTCTTTCTCCCTCTGAGAACACCGGGCACTCCCCACGCCACATGAGGTATCGTAAAACTAACAAAGGGGAGATAGTAAGGGTTGCTGACTTTCAGTCAGTAATCATTCGCAAGAAAGAAAGATTCCAATATTTGGCAGTGTGTCTTATCACAATAATTTTTTCTGAATTCTGGTTCCCCTTTTTTTTAATAGAATGACTTACAAAATTTCAAATGCATGTTTTGATTTTATGAGTATTATGAATTTTTTTAATACACTCACAAATGTCTATTTTTAAGTACATTTTAAAGTTAAAAATAACTAACAGTTTTAACTAATATTTCAATAATTTTCTTTAATAAACTTTGCCACTATATAAAAATGTTGTTTTTAAAAACATTGGTTTTTATATCGAATTATTTAACATAATTAGTTTGACTGCATTATTCAAAATTACCAGAATTTGGATTTTGCTAATATATTTTATACCTACAACATCAAAGACTAGCAAACTGATAAATAAACATTAATGATTATTCTCATGTTATTCAAATAAGCAAGATAATTATTATTTATAAGGTTTCCATTTTTTTTTTTTTAAGGTCTTTCTTGAACTTTGTAATTATTTTTAGGAAAATTTTGAACTCCAACATGTTAATTAAGTCACAAGTGTTGTAAAGAACTATAATTCAGTTTTCCCCTTGAAATCTGAGATTTTGTGAAAGCACAATTTATTGTAGTGTTGAAAATATATTTTAATATAGAACTATAATATTTTTAATTTATGAATTAGTTTACATATTACGTGATTTTTAGGGGATATAGAAACCAATTTAAATCATTCTTCAAAATATTCAGATATATCATTAATAATTTTTAATGAAGATAATTTAAAGGATTTTTTAGAATTTGATCGAAATTTTTGGAGTCTCTTCTATCAAGTTTCTGATGATTAACAAATTTCTGACTGGGTATTCCTGCCAACTACAGTTTCTTAGCATTTAACAAAATTTCAAGGAAAATCTATGTTTTTATTTGGAATGTGACATGAGTTACACAGAAATATTTCACTCTTTTGATCCCAACCAAAAAAATTTTAAAGTAAAAAGGCAGACATAGTTGAAAAAAGTTAGGTCTAATAAAATATCATTCATTATATAAACATTTGTAAAAAATAACTATAAAATTCACAAGATGATTGAAGACCAATCATCATGCAGAATTTGGGGTTATAAACTGCAACAATTACATCCTTTTAAATCTACGAACATGTAAAGAATGAAAAATCCAAAAGTCTACTTTTTTTTTTAACTCTAATTACTACAACTTTGTTTTTCGAATAAGAAATATAATCTTAAGAATATAATGTTTTGCTGGGATAAATAAATGAGACAATTTTATTATCATATAGAAATAAAATTATTTAAAATGAGATCGATAAGCCAAATTTGGCGATTATTTGGTTCAATACCGATTTTATTCAGGTAAAATATTTTGTGGTAATCCTTATGATTCTAATTCTTTTTTTTTTTTTTTTTTTGTTTTGTCTTTGCAACTCTTACGATAGTTAGCTATCTATTTAACATGTTACCTAAAAAGTTGTCAAAATCTCCGATCTACACCGAAAGCTTCATTTTCATCATATTAATAAAGTATCAACATTAAAATTCATGAACAAAACAATAATAAAAACGTATGAATTTAAATACACATACCAATTGATATGAATATGCATTGTCTCCTATATTTGGATATACAGTAGGTGGTCCAATTATATTTTCAGCAACATACGAAATTGAATCATTACTTCCATATTGAGAGCTAAAATCTACTACTTCGGATGCTCTAAGTGATATAATAGTCTTTCCTTTTTTAGAAGCTTCGTTATGCATTTCGTACAATATGGTATCCTCTTCAATTACCAATGTATCGAAATTCGTTACACTGTTTTTTTCTCTTCTAGCCATTTAACAATCGAGAAAAACGTTGAAAAAAATAAAAATAAAAATAAATTTACTAAAATTGGAAAAATATTGAAAATTTAAAAGAGACTAAATAGTAATTTTATCGTTCATAATCATATTAGGGCATGCGAATTTCTACAATCTGAGCAAATTTTTAAATATGAAAATCTTTCCATTTTGATCTGTATATGAAAAATGATCTAAATCTATTCACATATTTTCTCGTTTCGGATATATATTTCCTCTATGACAAACCCAGGTACTCTACAATTTTACTGAAAATATTGCCAAATCAGAAAACAAAACATTTAATAATGAAGTATTCTGCTAAATTTAATGTTATTGCCATTTGGCAAAAGAAAATTTTCTGCTCTTATTCTTTCACTTTCCTTGAAGCAAAATTGGTATTATTTTATAAATATCGAATTCGCATCAAAAAAATGAATTTTTGTTCAAAAGAATTTTTAATTTGCCATATGCTAATTTCTTTTATAGAATGGAAAATAAAACTATTTGGATTGTTCGAAAGCTTTTAAGTAAAATACTACAACCGCTAAGTACAACATCCGTTTCTCGGTTGCAAACTCCCTGTTAACTTCCGTGTGAAAGTTGTATGGGAATTTGTTTCGTTTAGAAATATCCGTTTGTGTATTCCTGAATGAAATAAATTTAATAATATGATATTACTAGAAATAAATAATCGTGTTATTGAAGACATACTACGATTAAAGTTTAAAAATGGCTTAGCTGGGTATGTATGTGAGTTTTTTTTCCCCCTCATATAGCTGATAGACACCGTATTTCAATAAAATGTAATTTATTTTTATATGATCTACATTCGTATTAAGTTTTTTTATGAATATTATTCTCTATAGAAAAATGTTTTATTTTCGGAAAGAATTATCCTAATCATTATGTTTGGGTATCCATTTTATAAATATTGGTCATTCAATGATATGACGTATAATATGAGGCATTTTAATTCTTTGTTTAGTCTGTTGACAGTAATGTCGTTAAAATGCATTTGATTAAGTTGTTGCGGTACAGATGAAGTATCATGACATTTTAATTAAATATGATTTGTATAATTATGTTTTGAACCAATAGTGGTTGCTTAGCCCAAATTTCTATTCTTTTTAATTTCCAATGTTATAGCTGTTAATGGGTTTCAATTTCTACAATAATTTTAACGAGTAAATTGGTTATAAACCTATTCAGTCACTTCATATTTTTTCACTTAATTGTAGTATTAGGAAGTTTCTAATCTTTTCTTTTGAGAGATCTAGCTGTAAAAGAGCTTAATTAAATGGAAATAAATGCATTATTCTAGTTGTGTAAAATCTTATATGAAACAATTTAATACAAATCATTAAAAAGCAATGAATTCCTGAAAAGTTTTAATAAATTTTTATGGCTCGGCATGAGTCATTCGACCATCAAAAACATGTTATGTGCTATTTATTTAAAAACCATGGTGAAAAATATCCTTTTTATTAATCTTAAGTTTTGAACTACATGATAAGATTTCATTAAATTCACAATGTTTTGTCTCTGAGATCTATTTTAAAAATAAATTATGATTAATGTTACATTTTTATGATTTTGAGCAAAATGATAAAATGCAGGCATTACAGTTGTGCATAGATTAAAATTTTTATATTAAGACAGATTAAGTTTTCAGCTTGCAAGAAAACATTTGTGCTTGGTAGAGAAGAAAGAATCACAAAATGATTTTTTTCATGATTGGTACAAGAGAGGAATAGATGGGCATCTCTGTAAGTAAGAATAGCTGGTGTAGGGGGGAAAAGTTAAGTACACTGCAGATTTTGATCATGACAAATATTTGGGTATAAAAGTTGTTTGTGTGTGAGAGTGTTATTGATGTCTTGCTGAAAAGTGTGAGTTGCTTAGCATCTTGTTTTGATGCTAATAAAGTTTACATTCCTTCTCAGAAATTGAAATTTTTGGTTAATGTCGGGAATTGAAATTTTTGGTTCTACGCGATTGGCAACTTTTAGGGGGCATTGGCAGTTTTTAAGGACGATAATGATTTAAACATGGCATTTTGTTTTGGTAACCCTAAGAATACTCAATGCTTTAATCATGCACGTTTGGCAACCTATCTAGGAAGTCGCCAACTTTCGTCTCCAAATGCCTAGGGGATACCCTATTCCCGACTTTAACCAAATTTTTAAATATAGGTAGGTTTTTATTCTCATATAAATATTATTAAACAATTTTATATTATGTGCAATATAATTTATATTTAGTTTTTGGGTTTTATGTAATGTCATATAAAAATCTTATTAATTCTATAAATTCTTATTTAATAACGTTAAATTTGCCAATTATCATTGTTAAAATTTGTTTGATTTCAGTATTTAACAGATTTTTGTTGTCATATGATATGTAATAATGGTTTGGTGATCTATTTTGAAAGTTGCCAAATTTATTGTTGTGATTGTCAGCTCACATTTGATACTTCACTTTAGTCTGTGTTTCTAACTAAAAAAATAATTAAATTGTTCACTAAAAGAAGATATTTTATGCTTTCAGACGTATTGCATATCTTTTTTGTTTTGTATTTCTTTTGTGAAAATTCTGTTTCTTGAGATACAGATATTTTTCATTGTAAAGATTTTTTGGCAATGATAGAATTATCAAAGTATGATTTATATAATTTTTTTTATCAATATTAAGTGTTAATTTCAGCACTTAGATATGTTAATGTATAAAAGAAATTATAAGGACATGACAGTTTTAATGATATCTGAGATAAAGCTTTGATTATACTTTTGAATTATAGATTGTGCATTTTGTATATGTTATGTATTAATTTATTAAAAATAGAGGGATGAAATAAAAATTTTAAAAAAATAAAAAAAACAGTTTCTTTTACTTTGCCTTAAACAATTACAGTATGTTATAGCATAATCATATAAGGATTGCGTGAAAGAATGTTTACACAATCTCAAGAAATTCTTTACGATTAAAATTAATATGTACAAGAGCTACCAAATTCAATTTCAAACACAGAATGAACTGTTAATAATTTTGTGTAATATAATGTATAAGTCACATTGTCAGAAAATTTTTAAGAATTATGACAATTTAAAGTAGTGCTGCTTATTCTTTTTCCTTAAATAAGTAAATTTATTATATATAGCTAGTAAATTTATTATATAGATATACAACCCATTAGAAAATAATAAATTTGATATATATAAATGTCACAAATATAATAAAGATTGAAAACGCAACTTATATGAATTAAAGCAAAAAATCCACTATTAAAGAAATTTGAAATATTTAGAAGTACAAAAAGAAGTAGTTCATAAATATACAAAAATGACAGGAAGATGGGATATAAATTATATTAAATCACTGGTTTATTTTAATTGCAGAGAAAACTGCATATTTTATTTACCTCATAACTGTATATTTTCTTGATCTAATTGTATGGACAATACATTATGACTGTTTATTATAGAAGATTTCTAAATTTGTACATTCTGCAATTTTCACAAAAATCTCCATAACACATAAGTAACCAAGATTTGAAGAATGATTGTTGACTTTTGAAATCTCTCAAAAGAGAAAATCTTTTGCAAACAGGAATGTAATTTAAGTAATAATGGTTATTTTCAATGTTTAATAAAAGATAGACATCTATTCATTTTTTATTAGCAATTAAGAATAAATTTAATACTTTTTCCACTGTTTCTCTTTTGAAGCATTGCAAAAATCAACTGCTTGTTTTTTTCCCCCTAATTTTTTTTCATCAATTTCATCATTATATATGTTTGAAACAAGTACAATATATTTAAAATTCTTTGATACTAAAGAATTTAATGTGTATCCTTTTTGAAATTTGAAGAAACATTGACTAGAATAGTAGCCGCTTTTCATAATCCATCATTTTTAGAACAAATTTTTAATTAAAATACTTAAATTATATTCTATTACTTACTGAAATAACTGCAGTGGTTAAATAAGAAGTCATGAAACAATCAAATGGATGTATAATTCAAATTAGATTTTGAGAAGCCTAAATTGAATTGTACATGATAATTAACATTTGTTGTGATTGTATGTTAGAATCTTTCATTTTAGTGTTGTGAAGTATATAACAAGCATGTGTGATCTCTGTTGAATTACAAAAAAAAAAAAAATTCAATAATAAACGGATGGATAATATAGCAAGTAATGTTTGTTTCATACACATTTAATTTATTGATTGGAATAGGTATAAATCGTATTGCAAATCAAACCTGTAACTTTTATCATTTTTCTCTTTTATTTCAATAGAAATGAAATTGTTACTTACTTACTCTCCTATTACAGCTTTTATTCCTTAAAATATTTGGAATAAATTATCTGGTAATAAAGTATGATTGAATAAGATAAGAAAAATTAATAAAATTAAATCTTTTTTTTTTTTTTTTTTACAAAGTGGTTTAAATAGCTGTTCATATTTTTATGAATAAAATTATATCTTTAGTATGTGTTTGGTAATATAAGTAAAATTAACATTTAAAAATATAATGGAATTTACTTGTAAACACTGTAACTAAGAATAGAAGCACAGAAAAAAATGCAGATGGATCTGAAGATGTATCTTTTACTTTCAAGAAAATATAATCACTTGATAAGTATAGAAATTTAGAGTATATTGTTAAATGTAATGTTGGAAATTTTTTTGATTATATTACCAGAATTGCATTATCTTAAAATAATTAAATATACATTTTGTCCTTAAATCTATAAGAATTCAGTTAACTTTTATTATTTGTAACAAACTTTTTTTTTTTTTGAAATATATTTTTCTGAAATAAAGTGTTTAAATGTTTATTAATGTAAAGAAGGGTTTTTTTAGAAATAGCACATTCAATTTAGGTAGATTTTACTGTAAAAAAAACCTGACCTTTAGATCTCAGACCAAGCTTCATGTACCCTTTTGTGTAATACTTTGACCATGACAGACTTCACTTTAACTTACATAATTAACTCCTAACTAAACTTGGTTTATTTTATAGCATATAAAATCAACATAAGTGATGTACCACCAATGGCACTCGATGGCTACAAATAATATATATATATGTACCACTGCTGGTTTGCATTATTGCAAAGATGTTAACTATTTATTAATCCTTTGTGTCAAGTGTCCTCAGGGGCTTACCTTCTTTAGGTAGGTACGATATCATGACCCTGAAGCACCCTTGCGATCTTTTTCTTTCTCATAGGCCTTACTGATTTTGGTAAATATTGTTTACATACTTTTGGTATACCATAGCAAATCTTTTCTATTTTCAACCTGCCATCTTGTCAATCATTTTTAACTTTTCTTTCCTCATTTTCAAATCTCTAGATTAGAGTTGCACTTTGTTCGGCTTAGCCTGGGTACTTCTGGTTTTTGTGCCATTAAACTCCAGCCTCACACACTCATGCTATTGTGTAAAGTTGAAGTTGTATATGATAAGCGAAAAAGATAAATGTATATTTTTTTAATTAAGGATTTATTTATAACGGAATAAAGTTAGTTTTAAAAGAAACTTTTTGCACTCACCTTCAAGTCTGAATCATAACTGATAACTGTAGAATAAGTGTATTTTTACAGTTTTCCAAACTGTTTTATTATTCTGAATATAACGTGATACTTTTTGAATAATTATTTCCTGTTAAAATATTGTCTTGTGCTTAAATTCAAGTTCTCAGTAATGGAATGCAAGAACTTTTCCTCTTAGAACATTCATGTCTTTGTGTGATTAGTTGAATAAGGTATGGGGAAAATGGCCAGAAAGAGGTTCTTTAAGAAAAATTTTCTCCATGCTAGTCCTTGATTAATTGCGATGTCACCTCACGTCAAGTATTAAGGAAAAAATTGAAACACTTATAAATTTGATCTTAAAATAACACTGGGAAGTATGGCATCCCAGCTGAAAGTCTTGAATGCGATTGTTAATAAACCATTTATAGACAACTTTAAAAAAGATTACTATTGGATATTATTGGGCAATCACCCATTAACACCTTATGGAAAATTTTTTAAAACCATTAGTATCTCTTTTAGGAGAATGGGTTGCAACTACCTACAGAAGGCCAAACCTGTATCGATAGTTAAAAGTTTCAAGAAATGCTGCATTTCAAATAATTTAGATGGGTCGGAAGATGACATTTTGTGGGAGACTCAAGTTATAAACATGCTTACTGATGGGATTTCAAAGAGTTCAGATTCTAAATAAGCATTTTTTTTTTTTTTTTTTTTTTTGTATTTACTTCTCAATACTTTCCTAATATTACCCAATTTGTTTTACTTAATATTGTTGTCATGAATGTTACCTGTATGTTATGTATTATTTAATAAATACTTATTTGACTAAACTATATCTTCTTTGAATACTTTTATGTAAAAGAATGGATCATATTAAATTCCTCTTTTTTTCCCTCGTAATTATCTTTATAAAAATTTTGGTGTGATATTAAATTTGGTGTCATATTACATTTGGGCTAGTATGCTATGTAAATTTTTGTCTTTATACTTTCTATGAGCTTTTTTAATGTAAATGAGATAGTTGTTCTGAGTTAATTTTGTGTTTTCTTGACAGAGGAAAGCTTGAATCTGTAGATGTAACCATTGCAGATTTTGATGGAGTTTTGTTTCACATCTCCAACTTAAATGGAGATAAAACAAAAATTCGTGTAAGTTTTTATGCTCATTTTACAAATTTTTATATGTTATTCATTACATTTATGTGCTTATATAATTTTTCATAAATTGCAGGTTAGCATTTCTTTGAAATTCTATAGACAACTACAAGAACATGGTGCTGATGAGGTAAATCATTTAATTTATACTTTTAATTGTATATCATTTGAGTTAATTTTATGTATATTCTTAAGGAAAATATTCGTTATTTATGAAATAATTTGAGTATTTGCATATCAGGTATTTACCTAGATGTAAACATTATTAGATGCTTAATTGCTGTTATAATTTACAAACTGTATAGTCACATAGAGCCTTATATTGCATTCCTTAAATCTCTTAATTTTTTTTTTTTTTTTGTAACTGGGGTTCTTTGCAATAAGACTATTAATTTGGGTATATATATATTCAGTTAATGTTTTTTGTTAACACATCAATCAATAACTCCCGAGACTAACCCAGAGATGGCGCTCGTAGTAAACCAGTAACCAGGTCTTTCTAGAGTACTAACCTTTGCTTGAAACGTGTCAAAATTTTAAGTCGAACGGACCAGAAACAGCTGAGTTATCGAGGTTGGAGTAAAGTCGTTTTGTAGTTTGTTTAAAAAATGGAAAAAACCGAGTTTCGTGTTCTGATAAAACATTGTTTTTTAATGGGTAAAAACACCGTGCAAGCGAAACAATGGATTGGAAAATGTTACCCGGACTCTTGTCCATCAAAAGCAACGATTTGTCGGTGGTTTGCCGAGTTTAAACGTGGTCGTACCGACACAAATGACGCGGAACTCTTGGGTAGACCTGTGGAAGCCGTTACACCGGAAAATGTGAGTGAAGTGACAAAAATTATAATGAAAGATCGTAAAGTGAAGCTCCGTGAGATTGCTGAGATGGCACAGATATCATATGGAAGTGTATTTACTGAAAAAGGTTTTTTGAAGTGAAGTGAAAAAGGTTTTTTCCAAGTGGGTGCCGCGATTGCTTTCGATGGAACAAAAACAGCAACGAGTCAATGATTCAGAAAGCTGTTTATCGCTATTTACTCACAACAAAAAAGATTTCTTGCGAAAAAAAAAAAAAAAAGATTTGGAAAAGCGTTGGAACGATTGTATCACCCTAAAAGGTGATTAACAGAAGGTGTTATGTTGATGAATAAAAAAGAATTTTGCAAAAAAAATGTTGTTTTCAATGTTAGTCTCGGGAGTTATTGATTGATGTGTTATATGTTTTGAATCTGTAGAAAGTCATGCATTTTAAATTTTTTAATTTCCTGTATAATGTGATGTAATTTTAATAAACTCAAAATGTGCATTAAAATGTTTCACCTTCCCTCTATAAAATACATATTTTTCTCATTTCATTAATTTTCATATTATTAGAAAACTTGGAAATGTAATCCCTTTATTATTTGATAACTTTTTTTTATACAAATCATTTCTTTTGAAAGAATTTTACTAATCAGATTTCTCTTTGAATTTAAAAAAAAATTTTGCTTGTCTTTTGACTTGTGAATGTTTAATAATTTAAATTTATATGTGCTACAAAATATTAAAAAAAGGCATCTTTCTTGCTTGGTTTATGCATGAAATATTTATTTTTATTAATTTCTGTAAATATGTTGAATATAACTTTTTGTGTAAGTGTTTGTGAATTATATGGCTGAAAAACTTTTTTTTTTTCTTTAGCTATTGAGGCGAGAGTATGGAGCATTGTTAACAACACCAGAAGAAGGTAATTAGCTTTGCATAATTATAAGTATAGTGATGTTTCATTCTTTATTAGAAGAAAAATTAAATTGTTAAACTCTTAAAATTTTTAATTCATTATTAGACTTTTCAATATTATTTATGTCATATCGAATGTACTAAATTATTATGATAAATTTCAAAGTACCAAGAAATGAAAAGCATAAAAATAGGATTTCATTGTTTAAGGGATTAGTTCCATTATTATTTTTTGCAATAGATATTTTACTAAGCAATAGTATCCAATCAAATAAAAGTGTCAGAACAGTCAGTACGTAACTCTTGTCCAAAAGTATGGAGTTACCCTGTTACAATAAACCATGTATGATGATAAATACTTGCTATTTTGTAACCAGTTAAAGCTCATACGCATCTATATATTGTGTAATTCTATTGTGTATTTGCATCATACTTTTCCAGTGTGATGATTGCACCAGCTAATTGCTGTTATAAAAGCTTATATATTAAACAACATATGTTAGTCACGTGTAGCTTGCCATGTTGATGTCTGTACTTCTCTATGGCTAAGAATTCTAAGTTGACACCAAAGAAGAAAAGTAATATTGCCCTGCTATGTGTAGAAGGAAAACATCTAGAGAAACAGCCTCAAAAGTAAGATGTGCTCAAACATCCTACAATGTCTTCTCCTTATGAAACTGCCTATCTAATGAGGAGATTCCATTTCTTAAAATATAGGCCATTGTATTAAATTTTTTACATCTTCTCAACTTGATAATACCGGGCAATAATCCTTTTGCTGTGCAAGCAAGTGCTTTCATTGTGTAGAGAAGTCTTAGTGAGATGAATTTCCTGGCTTGAGAATCAAAGGTGCCATTCATAACTGCTGTAATAAAAAGAAAAGGTTAACGGAAGCACAAGGCATCATAAAAATTTAAACCATTAATGATTGGAAAAAGATCCTTTTGAGTGATGAATCACATTTTCAAATGCACTTTTGATGGCCCAAAAAGAATGAGAAAGATATCACTCCAAAACATATAGTCCAGAGTGTGTTGTAGATTTTTCAATAAGATTTGATACTATTCTACCCTACCAGATAGGTAAGAAAATCTTATGGATTAATGTCGGACTTACAGATAGTATACAATATTATGCTCTTGATGTGAACAGTATATTTTATATCTTTTAGACAATGGCAATCTTCACAGAACTTGAGATTATGGTTTTATCTTGGCTTTTTTTGGAACCTGATTACCATTGAAAATATCTGGCTGATAATTGGTCAGTAGATATGTGAAAGGGCTCCATCAACAAAATAGGAACTAACTGAAACTGAGCCTGGAGCTTCGAAATTAATCTTGGGAGATTTTTAGTCCCTCATTGATTCAATGCCTTGAAAATGTGTGGTTTTCATCTAAGTGAATGTTGGAGCAACCAAATACTAATGAAAAAACATCTGTGGTATTATTTTAAGCAAAATAGCCTTATAATAAGTTACAAACTAACTTTTCTGTTTTCAAATGCATCTCTTTTCAGCAGTTACAGCTACTGATTCCATACTTTTGCACTGGAATGTAAAACTTTATGCTGCTGATATAGCAAAGTAATTTCTGTAGTGAAGATGTGATGTACTAAATCAGATAGCATTCCATGGAAGCACTAAAAATGCTGTAAATAAATTCGTGAAAAATTATATAATTGCTTTATTTTTAAAGTCTCATATTGTGCTTATAAGTAAAATTATGTTGAATGAAAAGAGAAGTATCCATAATTATGAATGAATATTTTTCAAAGATTTATTAAGTGTATTAAGCTAAATTTGTAGGTATCTTTCATTTATTATTGCCCAGTAATCTTTTCTTCATTGTTAAAATTCATAACTGGAAATGATTTAGTTTTGATAATATAATAATAAAATAAATAATTTTGTATTAACTAAGAACTGGTACCATTTCTCAGAATTAAAGTTTGAAACCATTTTGAAGTCAATTTCCATCTTAAATTAACTTTTTTAATAACTTTATTTTTTCACAAAAAGAATATTTTTATTGTTATGCTAAATTACTAAACTATTCAAGGAATGTTTTTGGGATATATTTGGAAAAGGGAAAAAAAATAATTATTATTTCAAAAGACTAGTTAGTGGAAAGCGAAATGACATAGAAATATGATAGTTGTTCAATAAGTCTGTAGAAACAAATAGAAAAACAAATTATTTTTGGTAAATTTTTTTTTCAACATCATTTCCTTTTAGCTCTATACACTTTCCCAAATGTTTCTCCAACTTTTTAAAGCCATCTAAAAAGTAAGGTTTTAGAAGGTCCTCAAAATAGGTATCTGTTTGGGTGATGACCTCTTTGCTCATCAAGAACTGTTGTCTGCCAAGCCATTTTTTAATTTTGGAAATAAAAGTCACTGGGAGTCAAATGCAGTGAATATTATAATTTGAACTTTAATTCCATGATTTTAGCCATCAAAACTGTACTGGTGTGTGAACCCATGCATTGTGTTGATGTAAGAGAATCTTTTTCACATGAAGATCGTTTATTTTATTATTATTATTTTTTATTTCTTTGTTCAACTGGTGCAATGATGACATATAATACTCCTTAGTAATTGTTTTCCTAGGTAATCAGAGTAGATGCTTCTTAGTGCATCCTAAAAAATCATGACCATCACCTTGTCGGCTGATTTTACCGTCTTTGCTTTCTTCAAAGCCTGTTCACCATTAAAAATGCAGTGTTTTGTCTGTTTCTTTGTCTCTGAAGTGCAGTAGGGTATCCACATTTCGTCCACAGTTATGTATTGACACAGAAACTCATCAGGATTACTATGGAAAAGCACCAAAATAGCCTCGGAGTCGATTAGACAATTGTGTTTGTTTTCGGCTGAGAGATAATGCAGCACCCAATTTTTCATGCAGAATTGAAAACTCTGTGCCTTACAATATACCAGTAGTCTCAATTATTTTGTGCACTTTGATTTATCGATCACTCAAAAGGGTATCATGTATTTTGTTAATCTTGTAGTTGCTTCCTTTAAAAGTCCTGAAAGCTGTTCAACTTTTGTGGACATACGACCATGTTTTAACTCATTTACTCAATTGTAATCAGGCAGGAGCAGATGTGCCATGAACTTTATCCAACTCAGCTTTAATCTCTTTTAGTGTAAAGCCTTTTAAATATAAGTGTTTAATTCATTACTCGAAACTTCCTTTTTCCTATTTTTCTGAAGTTTTACAAGTTTCTTGCTTCATTTGACATTAAAAATGAAACCATGTGATGGAAATAATTGAGACTTAAACAAATGTCTAGTGAGCTAAGACACTTGGCAAAAAACAAACCATTTTCGATGCTATGAGAGCCGCCTTCTCTTGGATTTTCTAAGTACTTATTTAACAACCCTCGTAAAAGTTAGATTACTAAATTTAAAAAGTCAAATGATTTAACTAACAAAAATGTCAAGGACTTGGCATTTAATTATGTAACAGATCTAGATGGGGCCCCATTTTTAAAAGAAAAGAAATAGCTAGAGATTTTTAACTTCAATGAAGGCTGCGGTAGTCTAGTGGTTGTGGTTTCGTACTTGTGGCCAGCGGTTTTTGTTGAGTCGCAGGTTCGAGCCTTGCTGCTAAAGACCCTCAGGGTAACCCGTGTACCCAGGGCTCATGCATGTTAAATCTATCGAGGCCCAAAGTCCTCCCATTGTCGTGGAGTGAAGGTTGGGAGAGGGGGTGCCAGCTCAGGTGTCGTCCATCGTCAATAACACTTATGTTGCTTCTAGTGCGACGTTAATTAAAACCAAACCTTTCAACTTCAATGAATTTGTAGCAAAAAATATTTCAATGAAATAGGTTTTAATAAGGAAAAGTATACCCTTTCCTACTTTCAAATTTATGTCATGTATTTATTGTTATTTTTAGCTATGTTTTTTTAGTATTTTAGAGTTTTTAAACTAGAATATTTTAATGTTTTAAGAATTTTTATTTGCATGCACTTAGTTAAAATATTTTTTATTTACTAAGATATTTTATATTTAAAACTGGTACCATCAAAATCATAATAAAACCTGCTATACCCTCCCTTTTGTGTGTTGTATTAAAAATTTCCAATTGCCCTAAATCTTTATAGATTAAGGAGATGAATCTTATGATATATCTTCAATTGTTCATTTCTATCATTCAGTATGTTACGAATACATAATTCTTGACCAGAATTAAGGAGTGTGCATTTATAAAATTACCTTAAAATTTGATTATCAAAATATAATACTTTGTCTCACAGTTTTCTTTTTGATTGTAACTATCACCATTCTTTCATTGTAGTCTGCAGTGAAGATATGAAAACAAATTCATATTAAAGTAGTTATTGTAAATTACTTAGTTTACTTGATGAGATTTTATTTAAAGCATCAACATATATACACACATACTGGTGTGCAAAACTTGGGAACAAATGTATTTGTCAACATATAACCATGAAATTGTTGAAAATGGCCTTTTGCGACCCATAAGGGAAAGGTGATGCATTATCAATACTATATCAGAGGAGAAATCATGGCATGCAAATGCATGGAATATGTGTGCTCAGTGACAAGGCAACGTAAAAAGAAGAAATGGGGCATTTTCCAGGCATTCTCTGCAAGTGAAAGTGAAATCATACATTCATAATGGATACAAGAAACCATCAGGATGCCTTAATGCATAGTAGACTGATTAGCAAACTTGTAGAGGGGTGTAGTTTGGCAAGTGTTGCACAAGAGTTTGGAATCGACAAAAGAATAGTTTCAAGAGCTTAGAAAGCCTTTGAAATGACAGGTGCAGTTCTAAGATAGGTTGTCAGTGGTCAGCCGTGGAAAACAACTGCAAATGATGACTAGTATATCATTCTGCAGGCAATAAAAGACCATAACCAGGCATTGGACAACATTTCTCATCAGCCGGGCAACCAGAAAACAAGTATCAAGGTTCACTATGGCCAGACATCTGCATAAAGATTTTGCCAATCATCCTATAAATATCCCCTATTCACTGCATAACATCAGTAGCCCATCGTTGGCACTGTTTACAGTGGTTTCGAGAACACTAAGACTGTACATCTCATCAATTGAGTCATGTTCTGTTTACCGACAAGAGTCGTTTCATTCTGAGTAATGATTCTCTGTTCCAGTGTTGGCGTGGTGTGGATGTTAGGAGAGGGGGTGCCAGCTCAGGTGTCGTCCTCGTCACTTGACCGTGGTTCAAAATTACGAGGTCTGTCGCCAATAGCCCTCGTGTTGCTTCTAGTGCGACGTTAATAAAAACTAAACTAATCTCAGTTCCAGTTGCTATGGTTGGAGAAGGGGACTAGGTTTCATCCCACTAACACTAGGAAAAGAGACTGTTGAGGTAGTCCTGGAGTGTTTGTGTGGGAGTGTTTGTTTATTATATTGCATCCAAGTACAAAGCATATCTTCAATATTTTGATAAGCTCTTTCGACACTACCCTAGCTTTGTGAATGGCGAGGCTTCCAGTGGACGATCTTTAATGCTGGCCAAAACTCCTTCAAGCTGGTCACCACATTATTGGCAAATTCCCTACCATGGTCAGACTGTAATATAGATGACGCTTCAAACAACGCGAATATGTCCACTACGTTGTAGGCTACTTCTTCAGCTCTTTTTGACGTTAGAGATTTGAAAATCACAATTTTCTGAGATGATCATGGTACACCATAAAAAATTTACATTCTCTATCTGGCTGAAACTGAAAGTCAATAAGATCTACCTGACAACGGGAATTAATTTCAGAAAAAACCATAGGTTTTTAAACAATGTCCTTTTTAATACCTTTCAGTTTTTTCTGGCAAGGTTCACAAAGGTGGATGTACAGTTCAATATTATGACGTAATATTTTTGTATTGGTTGAAAGTTCTTTCAACATTCTATCACATCCTCCGTATCCAAAGACAAATGAGCTTCAGGAAGTATGTGAAATAACTCAGTGTCCGTGACTCAATACTGTATAGTACTGACGACTTCTTTAACAGGATAAATGAGTTTACTTTTGTTTTCCACAAAAATCGCATCATAGCGATTGAACAACCAATAATCCCTGGGTTCCTTCTTAGTAATCATTTTGGCTTTTTGTACATCATTTATTAATATCTGATGAGTAGTTTCGGTTAAAAAAAACTATTTTGTGCAGCATTAACTCTCATTTTGCACAGTTCATTGTCGAATTGTTTTATGTATATATAGGACATGACTCCTTCTCTAATACTACAGCTTGCTCCTCCATTTTCATGAAGCACAGTAAAAAAATAATTTTTTTAAACAAATTTAAGTAAAGTTGCGTATTTTGACACTCCTGTACAAACCGCAAAGTACAACTGACAAATTCTGAGCTTTGAGGTGTGCGTTTAAAGTCACATGATATTCAAAATGAATTGGAGATTGATTTTATACTTTGCTAGTTTCTCATTTGGCATTCTATAGAATGCCTAGGAAATGTGTGAAATATATATCATTTCGTACATTGCCAGCTAGTTTTAGGTATTATATACAATGCTGGATTTCAAACTTTGCCGGTAGCATATAGATTTTTCTCATTATTGTTTAACTTTTTATGTTATTTTTATTCCTGCCTCTGTATTTTGTTAAGTTATTTTAAGCAAATAATTTTTTCTTGTTTCTTTAAATCAATCAGTTTTTACTTTGGCGGGGAACACTTTCATGGAGTAGACTGGGTACTTGGTATTAGTATGAAATTGTGTAGTGTTTATGTTTTTAAAATTTTTAAATAATATTTTATTTTTATTTATTTTTAATTTTAAGATTTTTATAGGATTAGGTAATTGCTTTTTTTTTCTGTGTTTGTTTTTGTCATCTTTATTAGAGTTTCTACATTTTATTCTGATGATGTGTCATTGGTAAATATTTAATTTTACATTTTCTTTTTTGAATGATTAATTTAAATTTACTCTTTATATTTGGATTTTTAGTTGGTTTTACAATATTTTATATGTTTACTATACTTGCCTTTTTTTCTGTGGTTGATTTTCTGAACTTGTTGATTTTGCGTTTACCATATTTTATTATAATGTAATTCACTGAAGTGTGATGTTTTGGATGATCAGTAATTACTGCTATAAACACACATTATTTATTAAAGTATGGAACAGTATTAATTACATTATTTCCATTATTCTAAACTTTGCTTTTCATTTACTTTACTGTATTTTGAATAGTCTGGTTCTTTAATAGTTTGTTTTATTTTTGGGGGCTCTAGTTTTAATTTTTTTGATTGTTTAGTTATTTATGTAAATTTTTATAGGGTTTGTATAATTATTAATTTGTAATTTAATGATTTCTTTTAGTTTTTTTTTTTATTAATAATAATATTGATTTAATATTGGATTTTCTTAGATTGTTATATAAGAGATTTTTACTATTTGTTATATGAAATATTTTCTCCTGTTTGTCATATTTTAGCTTTTATTTATTAAGTTTAAATATATATGTATGTATATATTTTTTTAAGGATACAACGTGACCCTTCTTTTTGATTTGGAAAACATTCCACCTGCTTATGATGACTTAATTTTAAAAGCTGGTCTTTTGAAACGTAATTGTTTTGCCTCTGTATTTGAGAAATATTTTGAATTTCAAGAAAGAGGTGAAGAAGGCCATAAAAGGGCAGTTATACACTACAGAGATGATGAAACTTTGTAAGTATTATAGCTTTTTTTTTTTACCTTTTTTAAAAGAATTTTCCCATTATATATATTTATATATAATGTTTGCTTTTGATTTTCAGATATGTAGAAGCAAAATCTGACAGAGTTACAGTAGTTTTCAGCACCATATTCAAAGATGAAGATGATGTGGTTATTGGAAAAGTGTTTATGCAGGTAATATTTTTTTATTTTTTAGGGCTCTAATATAACAAGCTGGCATATGAGATCTAAGCTATGCTTGGAAATATAATTCTCTGAAAGCGATATGTTATTTATAAGAATAATTTAATTTCATGAGGCAAAAAGACTCTTCAGCTATGAATTTAGAAATGTTAATATCTATAACTGATTATTTGACTGTGTTGCTGTTAAGTAAAAACTAGTTTGATTTTTCAATCTTTTTATCGTTTTTAAACAATTCGTATATGGAATTTTTTGTTTTTTTTTTTTTTAAATTTTCTTTTGACTATTTTAGGAATTCAAAGAAGGCAGAAAAGCTAGTCATACTGCTCCTCAGGTTCTGTTCAGTCATAAAGAACCTCCCATGGAACTTGCAAATACTGATGCCCGAACCGGGGATAATATTGGATATATAACATTTGGTAAATTAACAGTTCTTCTATATCCAAAGTAATCAAGTCTTATTTTTTTGTTCCTCATTCATTATTGATTCTATTTATTCCGTTAAGTCAGGTATTAAATTATTATAAACTCATTCTTTTTTGCAATGTTATTGAAAACAATGTAGTTACATACTTATTGATTATTCGTAATATTTTCTAAACCTTTATTCTTATTTGTTTATTTTTAATGCACTTCAATCTGTTTTCATTTACTTCTCATTTTTCCTTTAAATTTTAATTTCTAATTTTTTAGATGTAAATTTTTTTTAAAAAAATGTATCTGATAAAGTTTCAACTACAATAAAAATGTAATTTTACATTTTTTAATTAAATAACAATTTACATTTTTGCTCAAATTTCAAGGAAATGGCAGAATTTAACTGCTATTCTTGAAAAGAGAAGTGAATCAAAAAGTGTTGCTTAGCACTATATATATGTATTGGAAAATTGCTTTATGGTTATTAATGTATAGATTTTTCAAGAAAAAGTTTTTATAATAAATTAGGTTGCTTGGTGTAATTTTGTGGTTAATAGAACTACTGTCTTGTGCATGAGAATTTCAAAGTTTCTAAGGTTGATTTTACTACAGTCTATTTTATAGGATTTCCTTTTAAAAATTCAAATGAACTGGTCTTGTGTAGAGTATTTTTGTAAATAAAATGCAAGCTTGGTGTATTGTCCATGTCATGTATTCTTGGTTCAGAATTTTAGGTCTGTCACCAATAGTCTATTGGGAACTTAAAGTGTAACCTGAATGCAGATAAAATAAATTAACAAAAAAAAAAAAAAAAAAAAAACAACCCTATTAAGAACCAGGTTTTTTTAAAATTTATGCCATTTTTTATTTTGCAAAAATTTAAAAAAAAATTTTAAATGTTTTGGTTACCGGGGGATTTTCCCCCCCCCCCCCCCCATATTTTATAAGCAATAAAGCCTTTTTAATGAGCTTTTTTTAAATCTCGTAGACTGATTGCATTTTATTATTTATGAGATGATGAATATTCAGCTTTGTATCTTATTCTTTTTCAAATTGACTAATCACTGAAATTTTATATTAAACATTTTCATAATATATGTAGAGTTTTTTGAGACATTAAAAGTCTTTGATTTAAAGAAGAAAAAAAAATTTAATGGAATTTTAATTTGTAGCAAAAGGTTTCATTTTGAAATTTTCTCAATTCTAGATCACTAAACATTTTTTCACTGTGTATATATATATATTACTGTTAACACAAGTTAGAAATTAATTTATCACCTCTAAAAAATCATTAAATTCCATGACTAGTAATTCTTACAGATTTTGTATTTTATTGTATGTGTTTAATAAAGAATATTTAACTGGAAAATGGCTTCAAAAACTAACCTTTTTATTGTTAGCTTTCACCATGAAGAAACAATGTAATGTCAAAGAAAATGCTTTTTTGCTGTGGTGAACATAAATACTTTATATAATCAGTTTTATTTTTTAATAGTAACTTTTCTACAATGGATTTTTTCATATTTTCAATGTAATTGACTTACATTTGAGTTCCCCCCACCTCATGAAATAGATTTATTTGTATTTAAAATACCTTTGAATTGAATTGAATCGAAAAATAAGATTAGTCAGAACTTATTGTGTTAACAAAGTGTCTGATTTTTGTAAATTAAATATTTTGATATCTAAGCTTAGAAATATTTTAAATTACAATTTTTTGTTTCATGTTGGCAATGTCACAATAGGAAACACTATATTTGATAACTAATAGTAAAATGATTTTACTATTCACCTTTGCATTTATTTATGATTTTAAAAAGTTTGCAAAAATTTGCTATTGCTGTTTAATGTATGCTATGATCTAGAAGTGTAATATTTTCTGCTTTTTTTCACAGTACTTTTTCCAAGACATACCAATAAACAAGCTAGAGATAACACCATTAACCTTATTCATACATTCAGAGATTATCTTCATTATCATATCAAGTGCTCAAAAGTGAGTTTTTATAAATTGGCTAAATACATTAAAGTTTTGCTCATGTTATATGTTAATGTGTATTTAATGAAAATTATATTTTTGCAATTAAAAGTATTTTATCAAAATAATTTTTTCTAATAAGGGGAATGTAGAAGTTTTGTACATAGATTATTATTTTCAATGTTTTTTTTTCTTTTGACAGTTCTTCCTAGTATACTAATGTAATCTTCTCATTGAATTTTATTTTAATTTATTACAATCTTCTGTGTTTTATAAGGAAAAAGCAAAATTTAATATATGAATAAATGTACTCTTAAATATATCTTAATGTAATAAAGTTTTTTTCCCCTGTAAAATTTTTTATAAATTTCTTTTAAAATGGACAGAAGTTAAGTTAAATTTTATTGTTCTTTAATAAGCTCTTTAATTATTCATTGTGTTAATGTTTATAACAAAATTATGAGTTTTCATATTTCTTAATTTTTATGTCCAAAACATCAAACAGTAAATTTTAATTCATTGTTTAAAAAAAACTAATGCTTGAACAAATTTCTTATTGTTGGCACAAGTTTTTTTCACCAATGGTCAACATTTGCACTGAGTGTATTGATTCAATAGTTTTGGAAAAAAATTATTATGAGCAGGAAATGCTCATCTGTGGTCATTTGTTTCATAAAATCTCAAAAAATAGTTGTCGAGAAACTGCTAAGTAATGTTCTTTTTGATTACTCAATAACAAAAGAATTTGCTTTGTAAACCATTTTTCTTAAATAATTTCTGCTCTGTAAGATCATATGTATTAGTCACTTTTAAATATCATGTTATTTTCAAAATACTGTGTGTTTTTTACCCAAAATTCTGTTGGTGCTGTAGTAACTGAATGGTCATGGCATTTAATTCATGGTTGCCAATATTTCATTTGAGCCTCATGTTTGATTTCTGCTTCTACTGAAGATCTGTTGTGGAAGTTAGAAGAGTGGAGCTCTTGAGTGGGGCTTAAAATTATGAAATCTGTCAACAATATTATTCATGTTGCCTTAAAACAGGATTATTAATACACAATAAGTCTACAAAAATTCAATTGATTTTAAGTTAAAATCCAGTTCCTACAAAATATTTAATTTTCTGTTTTCATCATTTCTCCTATCTGTATCAGATTTGTAATAATTTTGATTATTGTACTATCATCAAAATCATGTAAATTAGATATAAAGCAATAATGACTACTCATCCTCATAATATCTCCATTTGGAGGTTTTTAACCCTTTGAGGGGTGTAATGTTGTTATAAAATATTTTTAAAAAGATTACAAGCAAGGAAGGTATATTGACCAGACAGTTAAAAAAGTACGATTGAAAAAATTAGCTGAGATGGGAGTGTTTGCACAGTTCAAACAAGAACGGGCACAGTTTGCATGCTTCAAACACAGGAAAATGCATTTTCACTGTGCAACCGGTGCCCCTCAAAGGGTTAAAAAATTATTTATTATCAATGCTCCATCAATTTTTGTTCTGTTTCATTATTCTTATGTGTTCATAAATAGTGTAAATTCTTTAATTGTTTTAAACTGTATTTCTTAAAATTTATTTCATTTGATTTTGTTAATGATTTGTTTTATTGAATTTTGTATACTATGATATGCTTGAAATTTATGTAAACTGTACTTAATATCGATTCATAGTTTGGTGATATGCTCATTCCCCCCTCCTTCTTTCTTAATTACCATAAGAAATATTTCAGTTCATTCTTTCATTTACTTTCAGAAAGGTTTTGTTATTTCCTCGCTGATTTTAAAAATATGAAATCTTATGTTTATATATTTTAAAACATAATACTTAAATGTTATGTATATTTTTCAAATGATTTTGTTACAGGCATACATCCATTCTCGTATGCGTGCCAAAACATCAGACTTCTTAAAAGTTTTAAATAGAGCCCGGCCAGAACCTAAAACTGTTGAAAAGAAAACTATAACGTAAGTATTTATTAAGTGAATAATTAATGAACTTTACTTTCATAAATTGGATTTTTGTCATTGCGAATTGTTTACAATCCGAATCTTATTATATTATATCTCTTCTTTTTCTTACAGTGGACGGACTTTTGTACGAAACTAAATGATTAATGAAAATAAGAATCAAATTGTAAAATAGCTTATTCCTTAAAAAAAATTATGAGATCATTGGTGAAGAACTGCTCATTTGTTAGACTTAATATAAATTTATGAACTAACTTCTTCAAATAATCATTTGAAAGGCTTTCTGGAATCTTAAATGCTGAGCAAATGAGAGAATATTTAATTATATTAAATATATTATTCATCAAAAAATTTGATTGCTCTTATGCTTTTTTTTTCCGATAATTTTTTTTAACTTTTTGTGATTATTTTTGTTAAAATAATAATTACATAGTAATTATATAGATTATTTGTTTGATTGACAGATGATGTAATGTATGTAAGTTATTTGTATAATAAATATCTTACATTTCTGTAAAAAAAAGTTTGTGCATTGGATGATTTATTAAACATTCATGGGCCTTGTGTCATCTTTCTTTCTTTTTTACAACGTTTTTCTGAATTTCACTTGGTGTGAGTGTGTGTGTGTCATCAAATTTTCGATCGTTAATTTAACCAACTTCCCATCAAGCTAGAGCTTTGAAATTTTGGGAATTGTTCGTACTCGCCTAACAATGCAATATTTAGAAGTTTGTGACAAGTTTTAACTCATATTTTTTTAAATAATGCAGTTTAGCCCAATCACTTGGTGCAATTTTTGAATAATTGCCAAACTTGGCGGGTTTTTTTTGGCTGAATGTTAAGTCCGCTTCGCGGACCAATTTAGCAACATTCGGCAAAATACCGCCAAATAATTCCTGTCTCCAAGAGTGGTTTGATTAAACTGTATTCCAACCATTTAATTTACCGGATGAATTAATTTTAGTGAGTTTTAACGTTGTTATGTATTTCACTTGGTGTGTGTCTGTATGTATGTGTATCAGTGTGTCATCAAATTGTCTATTGTTAATTTAACCAACTTCGCATCAAGCTAGAGCTCTGAAATTTCGGGAACCGTTCTTATATGCCTAACAATGCAATATTTAGATATTTGCGACCAGTTTTAACTAATATTTTAATAATTTTTTTAATAAACTTTGCCACCATATAAAAACGTTGTTTTTATATGGCTCACTGTTTTTGTGTTACATTTGGCATGTTTCTGTTCTTTGAAATCCTATGACATCAAAGATTGTGGTTAAAATTTTATTACATAATCAAGTTAACATTTGTTAGCATAAAGTGATATCAGCTGAAAAATTGATAAATCTTTTTATTTAGAAAAATTATAATTCACATATAACTTCATATAATTCAGTTTTGCATGAGAATTATCTTGTAATTATTAATTTGTTTGATACAAAAATGAAGAGAAATTGAAATGGCTTCTTTTTTTAATTAATTGAAAATCAAAAATCTGATGGATACATATTCACTTTGAACTTTAGAAAAAGTCTTGTTATAGCTGTATATAATTTTTGATTAGTTTTTTGTATCATTTTGTGAAGTACAAGGTTTAAATGAAAATTCATATATTCAAATATCTATTATAGATGTTTTTGTTATTGTTAAAGGTACAAAGCCTTGTAGGTTAAATAAGAAATTGAGATAAAAAAAAAGTCAATTTTGGTATCTTATTTGTGTATTTTAGTTCTTAAACATACATTGTTTATATTTCATAAATAATTAGCTGGTGTAGGGTTTGAACCATATATGATATAATTATTTTAACTAACATAAAAATATATGCATGTTTAAAGTTTATGGATATGTTATTGTGTGAGTAATTATTATAATAAAAATATTTTTTTGACGTTTTGGATATATATATATGTAACTTGCTGATTCTACAATTTTTAATGGGAAAACAGTTTTAATGATCTCTCAACTTAATGAAATTAATGTCTACAGTTATTATAAAAGACCTTGGTCTAAGAATTTTTTAGAGAGGGAAGTGCATAATTTCCCATTAAAAAATCTGGACTTTCTATTGAAGAAGCCAAATTTAAGGATATTTTATTTTTCATTATGCAAATTAAACAAGGGTTTCATCTACTTGGCTCTTAAAAATGCGAATGTTTCAGTGATCTCAGTCTAAAGGAAATTCATATTTTCCATTTGTGCTTTTTCTTCTACTTTGTTTTATTCTACAGAATAATATTAAAAGAACACTAAAATGTATTTTTATTAATTCTGGAAAAATAAATATAAATTAGCATAAAAGTGTGTAAAATGTACAATTAAAATTTATTTAGAGTGAATTATTTGTTTGTCTGCATTGAAATTGTTTCTGCTAGATGCAAATAAACAGAAAAACATGAATTAGCTTGTCTACTTTTCATTGCCAATAGTTCCCTCCCCCCAGTAATGATAACTATGTAGTTTAACCCCTACCTTGCAAAAAAATAGTAAGTTGTTAAGCAATGTGAAATTCTTGAGAAGTTGTTCCAAGGTACTAATTAAATTACTTAAGCTTTGCTGTAGCTTATTTAGAAAATGTTATGTTGATTTTAAAGGGGTGGGAAACAGTTCACTAAGTAAAACTCATATTATAGATGGAATGATGCAAAGAAACAAAAATAAAGTACAGTTCTATGCTCAGAAATAATCGTGAACTGTTTGTAAATATTGCTTGTAATACAATCGATTTACATTTAATATAAATCAGTTCCAGAATTTTTTAAATGTGTCGAAATGATATCGACAAACATTTCATTTGAATATATCTGATAGGAAATATAAATCAAAAAATTTTTCCCTGATACAGAAAAGAGTATTTTTTTTAAGTAAATGGGTTGATTTATTGTACTCATTTATTAAAAACTGTGGGATGAGCCCAATTTACTCATGGTTATTTGCATAAGTCATTCATGCAGATAGTTCTATGCTGAAAGAAAACATATTGCAACTTGAAATATCTAATACTCAGCCAACTATGGAAAATAATGTGTAAATAATTCCTTTGAAAAACTGTCTATTGCGGCATAGTATTATTAATGTTGTTGTGAGTATTATTGAGTATTGTACAAAGATATTTTCCAAGTGTTGTATTTCAATGAGAGGTTTTAAATTTTCAAAAAAGTCACTTTCACTGTCATTCAGCCATGATGCAAAACATTGCAATATTTTAGAGATTTAGAAATATTAAAATTTTAATTTAGCATTCTGATTGTTAACAAATGCATTTTGAGTAATATTTTTAACAATTTTTTTTTTTACAAGGTATGCTTTGTTACTTTTTTAGTAAAACCTTTTGAATATGATTTAATGCAATGAATAATTTTGTTTGAAGTTCAAATATTCATTTTGGTCTTTAAAAGCGTGGATTACTAGAACTCAGTAAAATTGTTTTTTTTTTTTTTTTTTTTTTTTTTTAAATGTAACAGCAGTTGATGCAGATTTTCATAATACATGTGTGAATGAATGATTGATTTTTATGTAAACAATTTCTTTGGAAGGGAGGCATTTATTATTTTGTGTATATACTTTAACTGTGAATAATCATTAATTTTGCTGTTGTGTGTGCGAAACTTATTTTTAATCAAAATATATTCCAAACAACACATCTTATTTAAGAAAATCCAGAAATTTTATGTAAGTTATACACAGTAGTTTTATGATAAGCTTTATTGGTTACTTTAAATATATGTAAATAGAAAAAGAACCAAAAAAGGTATTTTTGTAAAATACTCTAACATATTTTATTTTGAAAGTAAATGTTTTGGAATGTTTCAATTATAAAAAATTTCCATTAATCGTGAATTCTTGGAAAATCAATAGTGCTTTTTATTTAAAAGTTAACGTTTCAATTTCAAATGTCGTAAGGTATGCAACAAAAAATATGTACTAATAATTTTTGATAAGAATGAGTTAATTTGCAGTTTTGAAATTTAATTTTCCTGATTAAACTTTCTCTTTTTCTTAAAATATTAAGTCATTCACACCGATTAATTATTGCAGTCGACGAAATAGTTATGACAACGAACCTCAATATTTCTTTACTGGGGAAAAAATTCAACATTTTAATTATTTGTTCTTTAATTAAATAATATGTCCATTAGTTTAGTAGAAATAATTTGGTTAATTTATTTATAATTCAGTTTTTATGAGAAATACAATTTTATATCAATGTTTTAGAACTGCAAATATATATATATATGCAATATTACTATGTTTAATATAGTGATTACAATGTAGATCACTAGATGGCAGCAGGAGCTTAAAGAATTTGCACGTAATCGTTATGATGTACGTAATATATGCTGGCACAATGCCAGCTGAATGATGGGTTGCATAACAATTGGTGTGGGAGGGGGTTCTCCTGGAAACGGGAGACGAGGGGGTGAGTCACGTGTAGTTTTCCTCATTCCCCCTTTCCGAAACCTGTGCAACTTTACCTCTGTGCTTAATTACTGCTGTTACTGATTACGAGAGACCGTAAATTTACGTGGCAAAAATGTCGCCCGGGGGTTCCTGAGAAACAAGTAGCGGTAGGGTTCGGTTATTGTGCTGCTCAATAACGGGACTTACTCCCTCACCCATTCATTATGGAAGTTTGTACTGATAATCTTTTAAATGTCCCACGAAGTAGTTCTGACGGCTAGTAATGAAATATCATAAATCGTTGAGATTCTGTGATTTAGTCAACAGAAGTATAAGCCATGTTCTCTTAAGAATAGCGTAATTGTACGAATATTTGTTTAATTTGGTCGATTCTTTTGATTCATTCAAACTGGCTTGGTGGATTAATTTTATTTTGATCCAATTGGCTAGATTCCTTTCCGATTAGTTTTATTGAAACTGATAGGAGCTTGTATTTTCGGATATGCGCTAGATTTAATTGTAAAGAAAATAGATAGGATTACCAACTGAAAATTATGAATACTTTATTTTAAAAAGATTTGTTGAAAAAAAAGAGTAGAATAATATGATATAGGTGTGGCCATTAAATAACTGGATTGGCTCTTAAAACATTTTATTTTGAATTCATACATGTTTACTTATCACCTTCAACATACATCCTTCCTCTGTCCTTTATAATAACGCGAATCTTCCATTGTTCAAAACCGTGCTGGTAGTTTTCTGTCGGCTTCTTCAGAACACGAGTCGCTTTCTCTTTCAATGAACTCAAATACTGTTCCTTTTAATGCAGATTTCACCTTAAAAAAACAGATGAAAGTCGGATGGCACAAGATACGGCGAACATAGTGGATGGTCTAATCTTGGGATGCTGTTCTTGGTCTAGAAACTCCTTGACAGACAACGCGGAATGATTTGTCCTTCCACAATTCGGGTAGTTTTTTCCTCATTCTTTCACGAAGTTCAGCTAGAACGTGAACGTTAAGATTGATTAATAGTTAGACCTTCAGGAACCCAGTGAAGGTACACAGTCCCACGAATATTTAAAACAAACAACCAATCATCATCGCCTTGAATATTGATTTGCTCATTCGATCTTTTATGGATCTCGATGAAGATGGGCTCTTCCAGTGCATGGATTGGCGCTTCGTTTCTGGATCATTAGTAAACCACGATTCGTCATTATTTATTAGCCTTTCCAATAAATTGTGTCATTTACAATGGCATTGAAGATGTCAGTACAAACACACTTGTACACTATTGCGAACTTCTTGTTCAAACGTGAGAGTTTTATCCATTATTTTGGCACACACTTTTTGCATGTTAAAATTGTTATATAAAATTTGCCAATTCCTACAGTCTCCGCAATCGCACGAATAATTAGCCGTGAGTCAGATCGAACCAAATTATCCATTTTTTTTTTATATTGCCATGCAATTTTGACGTGGATGGGCGACTCGGGCGTGAATAATCTTTACCTCGGGCATCTTGAAAACGCTTAAACTACTCAAAAACACATGCACGTGATAAACATTGATTGCCATACACTTCTATCAATAAATTATTAGTTTCAGTGGCGGCTTTTTCATGAGAAGTTCATTGCAATTTGTAGATCAATTGTGACACTTGTCATTTTTCTGGCGAAAGAGGAAAAAAAATAATTAATGCGAATGAAAGCTACGGCTATACGGATTTGTTTATAGAAATGTGAGGCGCTACATTCGAAGAAGAGGGGCTCACGCTAAACAGCTGGCGTTTTGCGTATGCGTACTTCTGTAGTAGCGTCAGTCTCCAATATATCCACACATCGTATATTAATTTGTAATGAACTATTGTTAATATGCGATAACGTTGTTATATTGCAAAAATGGGCAGTTATTAGTGCTTGTCATACTCTAAAAAAAATAATCAAAAACTAAAGTAAAATTATGCATGTTCGAATTACTCATGGGCCGCGGTAGCCTAGTGGTCAAGGTCGTGGACTAGCGACCGGCGGTTTTCGTTCAGTCGCGGGTTCGATCCTTGGCCGCCAAAGACCCACCGTGTAGCCGGGGCTGATGCACGTTAAATCTGTTCGGGGTCCAAAGTCCTCCCCCCTGCCCCTGGGGATTATATCAGGGGACCTCAGGGACTTGCCTTCTTCAGGTAAGTACGGGCATCATGACCCCGAGGCACCTTAGTGATCTTTTTCTTTCCCATGGGGTTTACTGTCTTTGGTAAACACGGGTGACGCACTCCCGGGATACCCTAGCGATCCTTCTCTATTTTCGACCCTCCTTCTTGTCAACCATTTTTACCTTTTTTTCAACTTCACGTCTAGACCACAGTTTAATCTTGTTTGGCGCAGCATAGCCATATCTGGCTCTTGCGCCAATAAACTTTACATTCACTCACTCACTCACCCAAAGTCCTCCCGTTGGCGTGGTGTGGATGTTAGGAGAGGGGGGTGCCAGCTCAGGTGTCGTCCTCGTCACTTGACCGTGGTTCAAAATTACGAGGTCCGTCGCCAATAGCCCTCGTGTTGCTTCTAGTGCGACGTTAATATAAACTAAACTAAACTCGAATTACTCATATAACGTGGAAAATATTTTTATTAACAGTATTTGTATTTTCGAATCGGAATTATTATTTCAAAAGTAATTTCAAATGTGTTACTTGCAACTTGACATAAATATCAATTGCAACTTTTCTTGTCATTTAGAATTAAATATAAAAATGTTTTCTACACCCTCAATGCACAACAAAAAATATTTGCATCGAAAAAGAGCCTTTTAATTATTTTGTCCCCATCGTTCAATTTATGATGCAAACCGTAAGATGTTTGATTCGAATTCACAAAGAAATTGAAATTTTTGGTTTATTTTGCGAATTATGAGTTTAAATTAGATTTATGCTGCTTGATAAAAATCAAAATTATATTTATTCACAAAAAGAAAAAAAAAAAAAAAAAATGCTGGCATTATATTTCTTCAATCTTCGCTTGAATCATGTTTCCAAGATTAGAATATCTTCTAAATCATCCATCGAAATTTCATTGCATAAGAAATTTGATATAATTTAAATGATAAATAGATATCCGTACAATTGCTTCACGGATAGAAAATAATCGATTGTTTTAGTCTAAAAATAAATTTCTTACTTGAGTGATTAAAATTGCTTCATAAGCAATAAAGAATTCTTCAAATTATTGTACTTTAAATTGAAATTTGAACTTTGCATATCAACTTGAAATTTTGTGTAACCAGACATTATATCTTTAATCAATTCGTGATAAAAATAAATGACTGCTATTTTTGTGATCCAATTATCAGAATGATATACAAACTATTATATATATATATATATATGTAATGATTTAACTGTAATTCCTATTAGTTTCTCACAATAATAATTTAATTTCCTAATTTTTCCGACAACGACGGCCAATCATAAAGCTCCCTCTGATGCACACCATTCAGAAAGCGTTAACTCCAGTTTCTATTGTACACCAAGTTCTGCAAACATTATGCCGACCCGAGCTTAAAGGCCGCTCCGCGGCCTATGTGCTCGATATAATTTCCCAGCGTATAACGCTCTCTTTTGCTCATACACTCCTCTCTGATGATCATCTGAGATTTTTATGGTATTTTCGCTTCGGCCATGGCCGAAGCTTGACTAAGTCTGACAGAATAAATAAAAGCTTATTTCGGCCATGTGTTCAGAGTATTTGATTGATGTTGACACAAACTTTAAAAATCCTTCGTGATATATGTATATAAACTATATAGCAAAAAAAGCAGTCGTTAAGTGTAATGAATGTTTAATTTTATTTAATCATTGTGGACCATTTTATGCAATTATATTTCCAAACCATGACGAAATATAGCTCCCATACTTGTGCAGCTCAAACAAGTGTCAGCCGTAAAAATAGATCGTGCAGCACGTTTTTAAACCAGGTATTAAAACGGAAGTTCTCCGAAATAATTTCGTTAAATCAACAATTATAAGAGGCTTGGGATGTTACTAAAATCCCAAGAGGAATTCGTACATCATATATAAACACTGAGTCACAAAAGTAAATATGCACAGTAAGAGCGTTGATGTTTTTCAAAGAATAACAGATATATAATCCTATTACATTCAAAATTTAAGTGTATCTAAAAACAGCTAACACAAATTTAATTTTAACACGAACAATATCACAAAAATATAATCATGTAATTTGGGAAAAAAAGTTTAACTTAAAATTAACATGTTATTCATGTCACAAAAGTCATGCAGGCAAAACAGGGAGAGAGAATAAAGATAATTTTACAAGTTCCTTTCGCAAAAACTAAAAATTAGTAATTTGTAGGACAGCCTTGACTTTTAACACTGCTTTTAATCGATGTCCCGTTTGTGTTATGTGGAAATTAGGAGAGGGGGTGTGCCAGCTCAGGTATCGTCCTCGTGACTTGATCGAGGTCCGTCGACAATAGCCGTCGTGTTGCTTCCAGTGCGACATTAATAAAACTGAAACAAATTTAATCTTGATGACATTAAGTTCTCGTGAGCGTGGTAGCCTAGTGGTAAAAACGTCAAACTCGCGGCCGGCGGATTCGTTGAGTCGTGGATTCGAGCTTTGATGCCACCAAACACTCGCCGCGTAGCCGAGGCTGATGCATGTTTAATCTGTCGGGGGCCAAAGTCCTCCGGTTGGCGTAGTGTGGATGTTAGGAGAGGGGGTTGCCAGCTCAGGTTTCATCCTCGTCACTTGACCGAGGTTCAAAATTACGAGGTCCGTCACCAACAGCCCTCGTGTTGCTTCTGTGCGACGTTAATAAAAACCCGACCGACATTAAGTTCTCTAAATTTTGGGTCACACACAAAAGATGGTATTTTCTGCCACTCCTCCAAAAGTACTCTTCTAAGATCATTTTTATTTTGTATCTCTTGTTTCTTAAGTTGTCTATCAAGGTAATCCCGCAAGAGTTCAATGGGGTTCATATCTGGTGACGGAGGTGCTTTTTTAAGCTGTTTTTGAAAATTGTAGAGCAGCCATTCTTGCACAGTTCGAGCTGTATGTTTTGGATCATTATCTTGCTGAAAGATAAGCGATTTCTGGAGTCCTAATTTTGCAACGCTGTGACGTAGATTGTCTTTTAAAATCTTCAAATAAGTGAATTGATTCCTTATTCCATAAATTATTACTAAATTACCTTCACCAACCGCTGATATGCAACCTTATACCATAATTGAACCACCACTGTATTCAACAGTTCCTTTCCTGTTCTTTGGTTCGAGCTCTGCATTTGCTTTTCTCCACATTTTTTGGGCGGCCACGGTAATCTAGTGCTCATGGTTTCGGATTCGTGACGGCGGTTTTCGTTCAGTCGCGAGTTCGATCCTTGGCTGCCAAAGACCTGCTGTGTAGCCGGGGATGATGCACGTTTAATCTGTCGGGGCCCAAAGTCCTCCCGTTGGCGTGGTGTGGAAGTTAGGAGAAAGGGTGTCAGTTCAGGTGTCGTCCTCGTCACTTGACCGAGGTTCAAATTACAAGGTCCATCGTCAATAGCCCTCGTGTATTTTCTAGTGCGACGTTTTTAAAAACTAAACCACATTTTTTGGTGTCCATCTGATGCATAGATGTTGAATTTTCTCTCATCGGAAAAAATTACAGAACTCTAGAAAATCTAGTTCTGTTTTACATTTTCTTTTGCAAAGATAAGTCTCTTTTTTGCAATTAACTTCGCTTACGAGCTGCTTTCTTCACACGACCGAAGATTATCCTGCCTTTCGTAGCACACGGCGAATTGTCTTAAAATTGCAAGATTTACCTAGATGGTTTTCTACGTCCGATTATAATTTTCGAGCACTAATATTTGGATTTTCTTATAATATCTCGACTTTCTTATCAATGAATATGAGTGGTTAACTAGTTCTAACCTTGTTTCTGCCTCAGTACTGCCCTCAGTTCGAAAATTTTCAATAACTTTCTGCACTGTAGCAGGACTTTTTCCGATGATCTTAGAGATTTCCTGTTGAGACTTGCTCTTCTTGTGCAGTTTTATAATTAAATATTTCAGATCGTATGATAAGTCCTTTCCTCGAGGAGCCATTAGTAAATTATATAATTATTAATCATCTAACATAGAAAATTGCAGAAAAATCTTCAGAACTATCCATAACATACAACATAATCATAAAGAAGTGTATCTTAGACTTTTAAATGACTTTACAACCTTTAAAAAAAAAAAATTTTTGATGGCATACATACTTTTGTAATGTAAGTTTTTACTGATAGGTAAGAATATTATCTTAAAATTGTAAAGTAAATTAAGGCAAAAATAAGATATATTCTTCAAATATATATATCTTGTATTTATTTTAAAAATTTGGACTTTTTGACTGGAAACACACACATGAGGGGCATACTCATTTTTGTGACTAGGTGTACATACTTAATGATATTTCTTCATAGATTATACAGAATCTTACATGACAAAAAAAGAAGGCGAATTCAGGAGTACAAATCATACAGATGCAATTCAGATCTGTGGGGTGGTGGAATAGTTTTTGTCTCTGTATGAAGGTTACAGTAGTCGAGTGGTCATAATTGGTTATTTTCAAATGGAGCCGCGGATTCAAATTCTGATTCCTTTAAAAACTGCCATGCATGTCAAAGAATCAAAATGCAGTTTCCGTGGTAACAAGTACCGTGTTTGTTACCATCGTGGCCGATCTAGTTCGAGTCTTAGTTTCCCTAAAATCCGGCGTGCAAAATAATGGAAACGGCTACACGTTAAATATAACAGCTTTAAAGTCCTCATATGATGTGTTGTGGAAGTTAGGTACTAGACAGGTGTTGTCTTCATCACTTGATCGTTGTTCTGCTATAACCTAGTGATCCCGTTTCATATGCGTCAGGCTTTGTTTCCGTCGAATAATCGGTTTTTCTCCTGATGCCATAAAGACCCGCCATGTAGTGAGCCTGGTGCACGTTAAATCTATTGAGACTCCAAGTTTTCCCGCAGGTGTGAGGGGGAATTTCGGAGAAAGAAGTGCCAGCTCTGATGTCGTCCTCGTTACTCGAGTGATGTTCAATATTACGAGATATCTTCGTGTTGCTACTAAATGCGATGTAATTAGTCAATTATAATCATGATTCAAAGCAATGGGATCCTTTGCCAACAGTCCTTATGTGCTTCCATATATAGTGTGTTGTTTTGTGATTAATACTAGGGTTCTGTCGCACGATATATGAAACAAAGAATCAAAGGCCTCTTGTAGGGTGAGATGGAATGCACCAGCTTAGGTGTTATTTTCCCCACCAAGACGTGGCTCAAAATTATGATTACGTCATTAGTAGCTCTCACGTAGTTTCAAATATAACGTTGTAATTTAAAGTAATATTATTATTGCCAGTGGTCATGCGAAAAATGCGCTAAACAATAGCCACTTAACGAATTTGAAAATCTTCATTTAGGAAATAACTTTAACTGCATTATCATTTTTGACTATATGCATGACGTCTTGATCCAATTTGAATTTTTGATACGGATTAGATTTTATTTATTTTTTTAATTCTATTTTCAGAAACAGTAAGATGGATTTCAGATTGAAAAAATCTTCCATTCCTGGTAAATAACAACATGTACGGCTGCTAATGTACAGCACTAACAAAGTATAGTAAAATAATTCTTTAATACGGTTTTGAGAGGGATAATTAGTATTTTCAATTCCCTCGAGTAAAGTATTCTGCTGCACTGGTCAAGTTACAAACGTTGAATTCTTTTAAAGAGGCACTGAAATTTTAAATTATTTTTCTGAATTCATGAGCAAGTAACAGGCCGAAGCAACTCACCCAACAACATTTCGACTGGTAATTAAAGGCCTAAAGACCTATGTGCGCCCACATCCATCCAACTTTTATATATATATATATAAAGATTGAATTAATTGAAAATTAAAATTGTCCTTTTCAGTTCAATTTACTGAAGTAGAGAGAGAGAGAGAACATGGTCGTGATGGATGAACGTGATACATGTAGAGATTTAAAAATTAAATCAATTAAAAAAAAATAATCAACTATTTTAGAGTCAGTACTAGATATAATTTCATGGTTTTTAAAATTTAAATAGCAAAATCTTTGTGAGAAAAATAGGGGGATTGTAAAATATAATTTTCGTGTAACACTCATATCACAAACACTCTTTATGATACAATTTTTTTCACTCACACATATTTTTTTTTTTTTAAGATTTTAAATGAATAAAAACTCAGATATAATTTTTTAAACATCTTAACCTAAGTATTTGAAAAACTCAGAACAGTTATAATTTAATTATCTTTTATTTATTTTTTTTATTATATCTCCAAAGTAAAGGCCGCGGTAGTCTAGTGGTCATGGCTTCGGATTCGTGGCCGATTGTTTTCGTTCAGTCGCTGGTTCGATCATTGGCCGCTAAAGACCCGCGATGTTGACCGTGGTTCAAAATTAGGAGGTCCGTCGCCAATAGCCCTCGTATTGCTTCTAGTGCGACATTAATAAAAACACTACACTAATCTCCAAAGTAAACAGGAAGAAATAAATCAACACTTTTTATTGTAATTCTGTTTAGTATTTTTCTGAACTTATAATGAGAAATTCTATCTACAGCTGTTTTTTTTTTAAAAAAAAGGTGAGGAATATTAGATAAGGAACTTCTGCTCTCTTTTAGAGCAACTGTTTTTTCCTGTAACGTTCATTTCTAAAGAATAGCTCTCTAGCCTGTTCTCTGGTTAACTTGTTCTTTAGAATCCTCGAATAAAATTTCTGATATATTCGAATGAATTTAACACTACTGAATTACTACATATGCACACACAGTTTTAAAAAAAATCAAGCCGATTGTATTTCTTAAAAATCGTATTTTGTATCAAATTAATAACAAGCAGAACATAATTTTATCAGTTGCCAGGAACACTGAAAAGATAAAAATGAAAAATTAGAAGAAGAAAAAAGATCTGGGTGCATAGAATAGTTGGAGGGGGAGAGAAATCGATGAGATGTCAGCTGAACTGAGTCGTTTCCCCTCGTATCGTTCCTATACCGACTCGGAATCATTCGAAATAGTAAAGGAAAGATTTCTAACGGACCACTGACTCGAGTGCTCTCACTCTCTTAAATGACCATATTCAAAAGAACAGGTTGTTTAATCTTTTGATCCCCATCCTCAGGGAATATTCCTCTTGCCATTTATACTGAGCGTATTTGCTAAAGGCTCAAGGTTTAAGAAAAACGGAATTTGTTGTATGTGTGGCAGAAATGCATTTGTATCTATCATGATGAAGCAATAAGGGGAAGTAATTCGGTTTTAAAAGTATATTTTGTTAATGGCATTCTGTCATGAGCAATAAAAAAATTGTAATTAACAATCGATTATTGGTTAAGAAAAAAAACTTAAGCTTTTATATAAAGACAATTTGTGAAATGAGTAAGCTATCTGAAAATTGACTTTAGAACATTTCTCATAAACTACTTGAAAATTGATTTTTAAAATATTTCTCATCTTGCTTTTGTAATTGTTATCAACTTTTCTTGACAGAGAATCGTGCTTTAACTTTTATATTTTAACCTTACGAAGTTTTTTTTTTTTTTGTAATTACATATTCTTTTGGGATTTCATGAATTCATATCCTTTTCGGGCGAAGTGAAATAAAATAGAAATCAGAAAAATCATGTTTGTTGGAACAGCAAAAGATTTCAAAATTTTTTTTAAGTAATAATTCGCGAGGAGTATTTACCGATGCAGAACATGTGGTTGTTTTCTCGGTTATTTTTAATACTTTCAAAAGAAAGAAAAAAACAACTATTTTTAGAAATTTTACGCCATCTTTTTCTGAAATGTGGCTGATTTCAAACAGACAATTTTTTTTTTTAAAAAAAAAAAAACCTAGCCCAGACAAAACAATCCAGACTTGGCTAGAGCTGAGTTTGTAAAAATAAATCTATTGGAAGCTTTCCAGCGTAGTAGAGGCTAAGGTCTCAACCATAGTAAACAGTTTCATGTTGCAAGAAGCATCAAGATACGGGTGGTTTTTCTGTGACTAACTTCGTTTCCCTATCTTATGATTTTTGTCATGTGCTTTTACTCACATGTTTTTGAAGTAGAATTACGTGTAACGAATTTCACGTGAATTCATCAATGCTTTGTTAGATACTCATATGCCAATGATAATTTTGCGGTGATACTTTCTTTTGGATTGATGCGAAAAATATTTTAGGAGTCTCATTCCCTTCTTCTTTATTTAGCTGTCAAAGGGACTATTGCTTAGTAAACCACAATTTTCGTAGCCGACTATTTTACAAAATTTTATCGTAAAAATTTCTGCGTACATGTTAAAGACCTGCTTTCACCAGTAAAGAGCTTAATTTTTAAAAATATATCATAATAAATGTCTTCTAAATTTTTTTTAAAAAAATATTTAGCTTAAAATATATATATTCAATTTAAAAATACGTCATTCGTTTCAATTTTAATTACATTTAGCTTAAAATATATTCAATTTAATAATTTATCGTTTGTCTTAATTCTCACCTTTGGTTTTTTGTTTACACCTTTGGTGGCTAAATCTGTTTTTGCAAAACTTTGCATAGAATTTATTTGAAACTATCTCGATCCGGTTTGGAACTTAGTTTAACATATGAAGTAAATAATACACGTACGTGGTTATAAGTAACAAAACAGTTTATGTATGAAAATATCTCCTTGGTTATTTTTTATTTCAATCCGGATGATTTAAATAGAATTAATGAGTAACTCAAGTCGGTCGTATTCAAAGCAAAGCATGAAAGATCATGCGATTGTATTAAATCTACTGGCTTAAGTGCTTTCAATTGAAATTGTTAATTACTTCACTGCAAATGTTGTTTGTTTAGATTTATTAACGTCGCACTAGAAGCAACATGGGATATTGGCGACGGATTTCGTAGCATTGAGCCTCGGTCAAATGTTGAGGACGACACCTGAGCTAGCATCCCCCTCTTCTAAATTCCAAACCATGCCAATGGGAGGACTTTGAGCCACGACCGATTTAACGTGCATCAGCCCCGGCTACACGGAGGGTGTTTAATAGCATCAAGGCTCGAACCTACCTACGACGCGACGAAAACCACCGGCCACGAGTCCACTGCCTTATCCATTAGGCTACTGCGGCCACGTTTCCCCCTTGCTGTTTCTTCATGCAACTGTAAAAAAAACATTTTTAAGCGATTCGAGTTTGAGAGTTGTGGGTATCCTAACAACCATCTTAAAAAAATAACTTTTCTATTTTAAATATATTTGTATATTTTATATTGGAAGCATAAAACATGGTATTCTGAATCTGACTGTAGTAAAAAACAGTTCAATCGAAATGAAAGGTAAACATCACGTAAACTTTTTTTAAAAAAATTGGATGCCTAATAAATTTTCATCAAAATTAGATTATTGAGTAAATTAATAAATATTTAACTGTAAATGGACACTTTTCCACTCAAAATTTTCTAGAAAATTGGTAATCAATGAAAGACTCAATTTTAACAAATACTTTTTAAAAATTATTATTCATGCGCATTTAATTATCTTGAATGTAAGCTTTTTCAGTCAGAATTCCGGAAAATTTTATCCGCTAAAGTGTTCGTCAGACTCAAGCGTAAGGCACGAAACGAAGTATGGAATAACGGAAACAGTCCCATTGGGGGGAGAAAAAAAAACATTTTTAAAGCAAGTTTTTATTTAAGAATATACTAAAAAACGCAAAAATATTTTTTAATGTAAAATAATAACTAAATATATTTATAAAGGGTTGGGGCGCTTAACTGCGATACCTAGATAATTACCCCACAGCTACTTTTATAAGAGATTTTTTTAAAAAAAGTATTAACACTCTTAAAGCCTTTATAAATTATGCATTATTTTACTTTTAAAAAATCATTTTTCACCTCTTAGTCGATCTTTAAATGAAAGCTTGATTTGAAAAAAATATTTCTTACTTATATTATTCTTTTTAGTCTGTAAAGTCGTTGCTTGAGTATACCATAGTATTGTATTATCATCTAAGTTATACATGTATGCAAAATTTCAGATCGTTCGGATAAAATGTGGGTTAAAATATTAATATAAATATTAAACAGGGAAAAGAGATTTTTTTTCATATAAACGTAAACACATAGCAAATTAAATAAAAGCTTATAAAAATAACGATCGCGGATAGCATCTGCATTCAGTAGCGCTACATAATAAAAACTACTCGCAGGTAATGCGACACAAATTCCACAAAGTGAAAATCTCTCTTCTTTTAATCAGTTCGTGTTTTCTCAGTCTTTCATGAAACATTTAGGTGAACACTTGTTATAACTATTGTTTATTTATGTTATTTTTAATATAAAAGCTTTGATTTTATATTGTTTACATTAAAATGATACAAAACAAAAATGAGCTGGATGATCATTAGGACAACATTAAAAATATCAAATTCTAGAGTATTAAATGTACAACAATAATTTCCAAGAAAAAAAATTAGGCATTCATCATTATTAACATATTTACAAAGAGTAATTTTATTCATTTCTCATTGTTTCTTTGTGGTTTCGTCCAATCTCCGCATAAGCAAGATTTAATATTATTTTTTTTTTTTTTTTTTGAAGAAATAAACACTGTAATTTTGTTTTTGAGTTCAGAAAGCTCAGAATTTTTATATTTTATAACTATAAAACAGACTTCCTGTACATACAAATGTTACTTCCGTAAAAAAACTTACGAAACTTTACAATTTGTTTTGCAAAAAAATATATTTCAAGTATTCCTGGCACCTCTTATATTATTTACGAACATGAAAAATAGGTCCTACATTGCTCTTAAGACATAGTTTATTTTCAGTTTAAGAAAATGCTCATTTGCGCATCAATGTATATTTTTCTCTATTATTTCCTGTAAGATGTTGCTTTTGCTAAACTTTCACCTGTGGCCGCAGTAGCCTAGTGGTTAAGGTCGCAAAACTCACGGATGGCGGTTTTCCCATCGAGTCATGTGGTCGATGTGGAGTGGAAGTTTGGAGATGAAAGTACCGGAGAGTTTTGTTGTCATCCAGAAGTTATCCTCATCAGTTGACCGAGCTGGAATTACGAGTTCCATCACCAATAGCCCTCATGTAATATCTAAGTGTGATATTAGTAAACAATCAGTCTATCAAAAAAAAAAAACTATCACCTTGCTGTTATTCTATATAAATCTTCATTCTAGATTTATTTTATTTGTAATTGTATAGTTACTACCAAAACAAAATAAATATGAAATGTGAAGGATTATTTAAATGTTACCAATCATTAAACCTTTCTTATAAATCTTGCTATTTTACTGTGAAATCTCGTAACACAACTCAATGGCTTAAAAACTGAAACCATGATACATTTGATAAGGAGAACAGCTGAGAAAGAAGGGATTTCAATCACGACCTTCTAGTGAAACATCACGAAAATTAGGAAACGACGTGAGTATCTGATTATAAAAACGTGAATGGATAGGTCCATAAAAAGTACTTAAACAAGAATGGACTCGTTTCAAATAAAAAAAAAATGTTTTTAAAAAACTTTATTCTTAGAAGTGAAAAAGACGCAGAAATTTCGTTCATTGAAGTTCTAAAGTTGAATGCAGGCACAATAAATATTTTTGACTGTGGAGTAACAATGTTTAATTGTATACAAAAACTAATATCTTCTTGGAAAAAGGCACGACATAGTGTTTCGAAGGTATTCCTTAAATGATCTGGTATGGGGCAGAAAATTGTTCTTGACGTTTTACGAAAATAGCGAAATTCTGCAGAGTAGATAAAAATGTTGAGGATTATCGCACATGATAGCTGGAAATTTTCATTTGGCAACATTCGTACCTTGAGTTTTCTGATCATAAAAACATCCTTCTTAAATAATACGAAGGCTTTGGCTGTGTGGTTTTATATATATAAGGTAATATTATCTTCCTCCCTCAAACAAATCTTTTTACGAAGTGCCTTCCTTTGAAATAATTTAAAATTTAATGTAACTATTAATCATGATTCAAAGCTGAAATGCAACTCCAGAATTATGATGATTATTAAATATTTTTTTTTTTTTAGCTGACGTCTATGATAAATTAAAGATGTCTGTCCGTGTTGTAAGCAGTAATAATTAACAAGAAGGGAAACATGCCTTTTGTCCAAATTGCATAAATATGGCCCCAAAACCAAGCTCCACAATCCACCATTTTAAGATATTTGACAGTATTAGTAAGCGCGGAGATAAAGGTAACGGAAGTGATGTCATACTTTTTTGCGATCGCACATCTGTCGACGGTGACGTCACGCGTCTTTTCTGGTAGACGTGGTGTTTTCTAATCTTATTTAGCATCTTATTAGTACTGAAAAATAAAGAATAGGGATTATTGTCTTTGTTGCTGCATGTCACTTATTACTCAAGCAATCAAAGATAAAAAAAAAATATTGAGATAACGTTTCATTGTGCGCAGTTTAAATAAATTGAACTATTTTAATCTTAATACATTAGTAGCAATTTTATTTTATTTTTCCGTGCAAAAGGCTACTGCATAAAATATTATCATTCAAAACATTTTTTTTTTCCTCATTTTAATTTAAAGAATTATTTTAATTTGAATAAATTAGTTCCTTTTTTTTATATTTTTCCTCACAAGGCTGCTGGATTGGTTACTATTATTTAGTACACTTGTTTCGTTCTAACTGATTGAACTATTTTAATCTGAATAAATTACAAGCTTTTTTTTTTTATTTATATGTATTTTTGTTTATTATTTTTCCAAGCAAGGCTGCTGAATTGGATATTATTATTTATAACACTTTTTTTTTCATTTTTTTTTCAATTGAATTAATACAATTTGAACAAATTAAAATTAATTGTTTGGTATAAAAGACATGGGTGTGTAATTTATAGAATATAATTACATCGATCACCAGTATAAGTTTATTGAAAAAATTATTTAAACTGTTAATATTTGAATATATCAAGTTAAATTTTACAATTCTTTTCTAACATTTTTTATTTGAATAGAAAATGAATTTAGTAGCCTTTTTTACCCATCAAATCAGACACTACATTGTTTAAAACTATCATTTTATTTTTTTAATTTTTGAAATTTTTGTCAAAAACTGTGAACCTTCCAAAATTTATATAAAAATAACGGAATGACCAGCATTCGTATAAGTTCGCACCTTTGTGTGTATGGAATTATAATTATTCAAGTTTTCTAAATTGTATTATATGGATATTTTATCAAAATTCTTTTTACATTTATTTTCTCAAAATATCTCGTTAACTCCCTTCAAATAATTCATTTCAGTTTTCCTCCCTTCAAGTCACATCTCAAAATAAAGAGTTTACCGTAATTTGAGAACAATTGACATGCAAAAGGATGTCTCGTATGAAGAAGAAAAATTTTAAGTATTTTTTTTAATGGATATAAATGTAGTGATTTGTAAGGTAGTTGTTAAAAAAAGAAAGAAACATGATAGTTGATCTCTTATATTGATCTGAACAACTACCAATCAAAAAAACTTTGCTGCGTTTGTAAGTTGAAAATTATTATTCTATTGTGTATCTAGGTATAAGAAATTTTACACATAGGGGAGGGGGGAAATGCATTTGTAACTAAAAAAAAGAGAGAGTTGTATCTTTTAGGATATTTTTTATATCTACGAATATTTTTCATACTGGATAATTACAAATTATCACCCATGTGGTGACCGGATGTGAAAGAGTGGTCCTAATGTAGCTCATACATCTCGTAAAAGGTGACTAAAATGAGTATCCAGTGTCTGAGGGTATTGCCCTAAGGGATTGTATGAGGAGTCTGGTCCTCTTAGTTGGAGGCTAGGTCTAGGATTTACAACCCCATCCTGGACTTAACTTCTTGTTACGAAATCCAAATAAAGCAATATCTTGTCGTTTTATGGAAAATGACTTGGAATAGGCTTTGGGACATGGAATGTTCGTATTGGATGACAATCGAGCCTCTAAAAAGATTTTCTTGGATAAATCATTTGGTACCCGAAAATGAGAGAGACCAAAATTTAGGTATATTGACTGCCTGGAAAAAGACTTGAAACCATCAAGGTGACAAATAGGAATAACTTAACCGAGAATTGGATGACATGGAATGGAATTCTGAGGAAGGTCAAGGCATATCTCCAGCGGTCACACCAGTGATCAAGATTTCACAATATTTATCGCAGTTAAACTGTCTATGTTTCAAAAAGAACTCGAGTTACAAATATGAAAATAAACAATACCTCATAAAAGAAAGGGAAAATTTTTGATTTTGCTTTCGAACAGTTACAAATGTTTTATATGTCTTCCTTTTGTTACACGACAGACATTTGTACGGTAATCCAATCCCCTCCAGATACATTGGAGCATGTCATTGCCGATGTTTATTGAATGCAGTGTGGTTTTGGATGCAATCACCGACATAAAATCTTTCTAACAGTTGGCTGCGGAATATCCAGGTCACGATTTAACGAGACGAACTGATTTTGGTAGGCTAAGAGCAAAACAGTCTCAAATATTATCTACTACATCGTGTGAAGCACTTGATCTGCCAGGCCTCATTCTTTTATTCGAATAGTGATCTTGAACTGGTGAAATGAGTGCAGAACGGTTTGATGACCCGGCATGTGAGATCTCTATTTTCTTCTGGATGCTTGCTGCATTGAAACAAATTATGAAGATTTCGCATATTCTAAAACCTTCAAAACCCATTCCTGTGGTTGTCGCCATTTTGAGGCACGTAAATCAACGCTCGTTTGGTGTCTCATACGAAAAAGTGCGGGGAGGGATATGGAAATGAAAATATAACATATACTTCTTCTTGCAATTGGCACTGAAGAGTGTAATGAATACTTTTACAATTAAATTATTCTAAATGATTTTTTTGTAATCTCCCTGTATATTTCCTAAACTAATGATCTAGTTATCTTCTGTATATTTCAGTTTATTATTGTACTTCGGTTAATATCTTGTAACATAATAATCCTTGTTAAGCTTTTATTGGTTAATTAACAATCATTCTCGCTAATGTTTCTTCACACAGTAACTTCTTGAATTCAATAACAATAAAAAAAAAAATTTAATTAGTGCGATTATCTTTTTAATCGCTTGTGGTAATTTATCCTAAATATAAACATATATTTAAGTGTTTTGCAAAATAACTGAGATTCAAATTCCTTTACTTTGTCGTACAGTGGAATCTAATTTTTAGAATAATGTTTTTAATCTAGTTATCATAAATATAATGCATACATTTTAAAAAGCTCAATTTCACCGGAGAATTTACAGTAACAAATAGAAAATGCGCCTTACATTTATATTACTTTATGAAAATATCAAAAAAGAAGCACAATTAGAGCTATTTCTTAGATCGCCAAACTTCTATTTCCCAAATTCCTTGTCACGTACTCTTTTATATGTAGAGAGAAGAATTTCTTTGAAAATAGCCGCTTTTCATTCCAAAACCAATTATATCGCCAGGGGTCTTTAATTACGTCGCTCAAGCCTCGCCATTTTTTTCTTCTACCGTTCTTTTTTATTGTGTTCTTCTACCCGGAAGGGTAAATGGAGAGAAAGAGGGAATTATGCTGACAAAAAGATTACGCGGACTAAAAGGGGATGCAAAAAAGTTGAAGCCTTCAATCTTTTTGTCAAGCCCCTGGGTCGAATGGAATGTAATTATGTCCAGTAGGAAGGGCGTTCAATGACTTGGACGTACGGAGAGGGGGCTCTCAATCTACGTTAATTTTTCTTCTGGCTTCAATTTTTTTTTCAGCGCTATCTCTGAGGGTCGGGCTGCTGCCGTGAATTTTTTCCCTCTTTCCCGCCCCATCTCATTCCGCCCTGTCTTCTGTTCTCCATGAGTGACATAAGGACTTTTTGGGAGGAGGGTTCTTTTTTTTTTTTTTTTTAATGAAATGCGAGATCCTAACCCATGCCATTTTTTGCTACTTCCTCCTCCGTATACATATAAAAAAAACGCTGATTCAGTTTTCTGTAACGAAATTGTATTTGTTTTTAATTGTATATGGAAATGGAATTAAGTTATTTGGCGCGCGCGTACGTTGTAATGAATTGATTTATATATGTACAAGTATACTTGTGAATAATTTTTTTTTATAAGGGTGAAGAATATGGTAGGAAAACTATCTTAAAATCTTATTTATTTGAATACCAACTATCAAAGTAATTATTTTTGATGCTAGATGTTTATATAAATTATATTTGATGATTTTTTAAGAATTTCATTTCTAAGCTAGATAAATTCCAAGAAACATTTGAGCATTCAGAAATAAGTTTTACTCAACTTCAAGAAATAATGTTTTATTATTCATTTCCTACATTACAACTATATGTACAACGGGCTATTAGCAACGGAATCCTTAATTTTTCCCCGCATGTATGTGCACAAATATCTCTTTTTCCTGTTCTTTTCACATTACATCTCCTAGTTGGCATTCAATTATATTTAACACGTAGTATACATTAATAACTAGTAATATTACACGTAGTAATATTGCACGTAGTAGTATTATTAATAACTTTTACGATAGTTTTCGACGGCAACAAAGTTATGTTAAGAAGTTATATCTTCTCTCCGGAAATTATATCCTTCTCAAACTTGTCATCTATTAAAATGTTTGTTTTAATTTTAGCCTCCTATTATACGATAAACTTTATTGTATCAAGCAAGAACTGGTAAGACGCCATAAAGGATGAATTAAAAATCTCTATCCAACTTTTGAAACCTAGCTACAACCGTTTGTTTACACTATGCAAAGTGGTTGGATCAATCGGGAATTTCGCATTCTCGTGGAAAGGTTTCATTGTTATATCCTTGTGATTAGTTTTTAAAAATATTGTGATATATTTATGGTAGTTGTGCTCCCTTGTTTTATGAAATTTACAATGAGTATGGCCAAAACGTTATTATTTGATGATTTAACTTGCTTTTAAAGACATGCGTTAAAATGGATACTGGATCTCAATTTATTATTTGTGTTACTAGGGTTAGTTTACTTTCTAGATATTCTTAAAGGAATTATAGTTTGCTATTTTTTAAACTATGATTTTATTCACAAATTAGAATTTCTTAAGACTTCAAAATAATAAACAAATATAATAGTTATATAAATAAATCATATTTTTAAGTACTAAAAGCATTAGAAGCGTTAGAGTTAATTAGAAACGTAGATTTATCTGACATCGAAGTTGAAGATAGATTATGTTAATGATCCAACTCCGAATTAACTTAATGGTTTATCTTCTGATGTGAATGAATCTGATGGAGAAACAGATTTTGAAGATAACTCAAACGACATACCTCAACAAGAGGCGAAAACAAAAAAAAAAAAAGATTGAAAGAACTTTTAAAAAGAAGAGATCATTCAGCTTGCAAAATGCTTTAAAGGAAACCGCGACGTTGGGTTATTCGTGCAATTTTCTCTATACTAACCTCGGAGACTTTAGTCATTTGAATTGTATAAAATTACAATTTCTTTTCAAACAAAAAGAAATGTGATTAGGTAAACTAAATGAAAACAGAAGTGAATTAGAGATGATACATAAATGAAATAGAATTTAAAGGAAAATGCAGGGAGTTATTAGTAAATTTGATTGAAATATAGTAATTAATTTTTGGAATGAAGAGAGAAGAATTAGAGATAATGATACATAAATGAAATAAAATTTAAAGGAAAATGATGTGAGTTATTAGTAAATTTGATTGAAATAGCGTAATTAATTTTTTAGAATGCAGTGATTCTAAGCACTAAGACACGAAGCTACTGTAGTGAGAATTGTAGGAATCAAAATAAGCTATAGGACTTCATTTTTGAATCATAATCTAGGATTGGCGAGTTAAGTGGTACTCTTCGAGAGAGTAACCTTATCTATGCTTCTGTGATAAATAAAGTATTTTATCTTGTTCTTGTGTATCTTCAATTGGAGTCCAGCACTCAGTGGCTTTAAGTAGATTCAGATGTCGATAGAATTAAATAATGAAGAAAAGGCGTCACATAACTGCTGACAGAAATTGTTTTAAGGATCCATGAAATTTAAAGCCAATTTAATTATTAAATTTTGCAAATTATTTGCAGCAAACTTTAACACATTTAAAAGTAATTAGCTTTTTCAATTGTATTAGCAATTAATTGTTAAAATTTTATTATTAATTATTCTCACTGTGCTAATAAAAATAAAGATGTTGGTATCAGTGCTATTGTGTAAATTTTCTAATTATTCTGATGTACTTATGATCTCAACATTCATTAAAATGGATGCGCCCTCAGCAAAATCTAAAAATTTAAGTTTGTTGATTTTTCTAAAAAAAGTATATAATTTTTAAGGCTCATTTGCTTTGAAAAGTTAATAATTAAAAGAATAAGCATATTTTATTTTCCTCGGGTCTAAGGAGGATATTATTATTGTTCATAAAATTTTTAACTCATATGCATTCTAATTATGAGATTCTATATTAGTTTACTATCACACATTTTTGTATCAAGATTTTATCTGATATAGATAGATCTGTAATTACCCTTAATCATTTATATTTTTAATAGAATAATTTTATGCAAAAATGTAACTAAATCAAAACAAAATTTGCCAAAAATTTATCGGATTTGTGTGTGAGTTGAAACCGAGATTTCCATGTGATAATTATTGGGAAATTCATATGAAATAGATCAAATAGCACTAACATTTAACAGCATTTATGGCACTAGGTAAATGGAACTACCATTTTTTAGTAAATTATGGCGTAGTTATATTCAAATTAACTTGTCAAAGAGGGAATTTTTCAGCACAAATTGAAGATTCCAATTTAGGACAAAGAATATAATCATTTACCTAAGAATGTAATCAATGTAAACCCGAATTATTTTAAATAAATCAGGGGGTGAGGAATTATAGCCTGAACTTTATGTAATTATAATTTTCTCTTAATGAGTTTATATTTCTCTCGATGAAGCCAGAGAACACGCATTCGGAAAATAAGCCTTAAGCTTAATACAACCTCTATTTACGAATCTCTCTACCGATCGACCATGATGGGAAGAACCCTGACTCTACCTTCTCAATAACCGAATTCATTTTCCTTTTTTTTTTTTTTATTTCTCAAAGTGAAACGGAGAAAGCTATTAAAGAAGATAAACAATTATAAAATTGGTATAAATAAAAAAAAACTTTTTTTATTAAATAATTAAATAAAAAAGTAACTTTTATTTATGTGGTATGTGAAAGAGAATTTTTATTTTCATGGCTTTATTAGCGGATGCCACGTGATATGAGAGGAATCCAAAAATTTTTCATGGTGTTCAATCTATATATACGAATTTTTTAAATTTCATTTTTGTTTTTAACAGTGGCGGTTGGTAGCTAAAGTTAGTGGGGATGCTGCAGCAGAAAATTTTAACCTTTGTTTTAAAATTGTGTAAAAGGAAAACAAGCATGTATCAAACGAAAGTTTATTCAGAAACTAGATAAATCTGAAAAGAACAAAATCAAACATTATTTACATATTTCAATTTAAATTGCCTACAGCTGAAGTTTAATTTATTCATTTAAAAATGAAATCTATTCTTCTTGTTTTAATTTGCGTGAAAAGATAAATAATTCTCTTCTTGATTTCTGGATGCCAACCGAGGAAACTGTCCTAAATTGGACTGCTGTCCAGACTGATTTCCATTGAAACTGTTTTCCATTGAAAATACTGTTAGCGCATTTAGTCTTTCTGAATTTATAGTGCTTCTTAGAAAAGTGTTTACTCTTTTCAATGTTGAAAAGCAGCGTTCTGCCTCTGATGTAGTCATGGAAACTGTCAAAGAGATTCTTATCAGTTTACTAAAACATAATCTAGATTATTTTCAAAGATAAACTTCAACAGTTCAATTATTTTGCTATATTCATGAATATCAGACCTATGAGAGAAAACTTTTAATTCAATTTCAAACTTTTATTTATCATTCACAAGGGACATGCTTCAGTAATCAGTAAAATCTCTTCTGTAGGATGTTCATTCCTAAAACTAGAGAAGAGTTTCTTGCTGAAAAATTTATATTTTATTTAGTGGACGAATATCTGTGTCCAATATATCAACTCATACACAGTCACATTCTTCCTTAGCTTCTACTGTGAGTGTCTTTGAAGGATTTTTTTTATTTCTTAATTAGAAATAAAAACATTTTTGAGAGGTTTTTGTTACATAATCATTAATTTTATGCACATCAACTCCTCGAGATTGCATTTTAGTTGTAAATTATTTCAACAGGAGGCATAATCTGACGAAAAAGTTCTAACCAAAACTTGAAATTATCATCATTTAGGTATTTTAAAATTCCTGTTTCTTCTGCAATGATTTGATCTGTTTTTGATATCGATGGAATTTCAGTAAGGTAGTTTTTTAAAAGTAGCAAATTTTCATGAATTCTGTTAATGGTCTATATATTGAAGTTTCATCTTGTAGAAGATAGACGTGGAATGTTGACTTCCATATGCTTCTTGAGAATTCACTCACGTTACGGTGATTTTAAGAAGAATTTGGAATAGCTAGAATGTTAGAAAAAATATTCTTCATTTCGAGAAATACTTGCTGCATTTCTCATTATTAAATTAAGTTGATGCGCATAACAATGAATGAAATGTGCATAAACAGCATTTACGTATTTTTACTTGAACACCTCCTCTTTTGCCATTCATGCACCATAAAATGTCTGAGCTAACAGTTTTTATCCATTTCCTTGAAGGATTATATCCAATTATTTTAAAACACATTTTCAGATATGCCATTTGCAGTTTAATTTTCTGGAATGAAGAATCACCAAAAACGTTCAAACATTTCTCCATTTAATAAGTATCGTAAAACAAAGATCATTTGTTGCGTTATCAGTCATGATAGCTTCAAAGAGGAAGTTCTTATATTTTCCTTTTTTTTCCCTTTTTTTTTTTTTTTTTTTAATCTCATCATAGTATATTTGTAGTAGGCAGTCAAGCATCTCATTCTGAATGGTCATAGAAACACGTTTGAAGACTGCACTAGTTTTAGTGATTCTTCAAATCTGAATCAAATTTAAATGCGAAATCTACTAATCCTCTAAATACCCCTGGATTTGTTGAATCGTCTTTTGTCCACGTAAGGGAGTTTCAAAGTTTCTACAAAAGAAAATGCAGTCTATTATTTTGGATAAAATATATATTTCTTAGTTCAAAACCTTTATACTATGCTCATTGATAGAAAGTCTGTATGCTTCAATAAGTTTCTCCTTAATGCTTACGGTTGCTAAAAGTAACAGTGAAACTACGTCGTCAAAGTGCTTCTTTGACTTCTCAAGCTTTCAATTTTTTCCTTTCATTTTGTTTATATTTCTTAAACCGTCTTTTGTTTATGTTACATTACCCCCAAACAGTTAACACGGAAAGCAAAACTGTGCATTTTTACTTCACAGCCGCAAAATTATTTCTTTCTGATGGTATATGATATTTTTCTGATGAATTATAGTTACTAATTTGTTCCTTGTTGTTGCTTATACTTGGCTGAGATAGCAGAACATCAAGTGCTATGTGTGCATGTGACCTTTTTTTTTTTTTTTTTTTCTAACAGCAACTTTCTCATGGAGAGACAACTGTGAAAACTTAAGTTGTTGAAATTCACTTACAGTCATAGAAATTTCTTGAAAATGCAAGGTCATGGATAAAGCTTTCTATTAATTAAAAGAACCGAAAAAAAATTAATAAAAGGGAATAACTGGAAGCAGGATAAAGTAATGAACTCTTCACTTTGTCACATTCAAGAATTCGATACACGGGCTTCAAGCACAACACACGCAGAGTGAGAAAAAAAACCGCTGCAATCCACTAGAACATCAGAATAGGCACTGCGGGAACGACAGCGCTTTCTCTTTCTCGCGCGGTCATGCGCATAGTTTCCTATGTGCGCATACGCACAACAGTCAAACACCTTGACGCTGGAATTGTGAAGCGTACAGTTCCATTCAGAGATTTTTGTACCTTTTTCATGTATATATATTTTTTTTCCTTTCGATTTTGAGGTTAACTGGGAGACGGTTACCATTAAGCTTAAGTAACACATTGTACAAATATAAAGAAAGAATTAAAGAAAAAAGCACTTATTTTATATTAAATATTATCTATAATATCATGTAGATATTTAGGGGGGCTATAGTTCCACAGCGCCTATACACGAGCCGTCACTGGCTTCTAGATGCGAAATTATTTTCTATCGGCGATCTTAAATTCTTGTTTAATGCAACAATATTCATGTTCATTGTGTGAAACACAATCTCGTAAAATTTCTTAAATTATCAATATAATTTTACTAACGTTAATATTTAACTAATAATATTTTATATTTCATCGATTAAGACAAAAACATCGATGGAGCAATTAAAAGTCATTTGAAGAAAAGTGGTCGTCAGACACACTAAGAAGAATTTGAAGATTTGGTTATCCGATGACGCCCAAATCAAGTCATGATTACGTAGAGTTAATAACAATGTCAATCGCTTTAGAAGGGTGTTAAATAAGCGACATATTATCAATCATGGTTGGACATACAAGTGGTATGAACAGTTTCCGACTTTAATGTGAAGAGGGCAGCACTCGTCAATAAAAGCTAGGGAATGTGGCTGCGCATCTTTTGAAAGGTATTCACCAAAATTCCAGCCCTTTTGGAAGCTCAGTTGTTGTTTGACAATAGTCTGATCGAGTTGATGTGAATGTTTCTTTTGAAAATAGAAGAAATCGAGCTGTCATTAAATATTTTTTTTGAAAGTCAATATGCCTATGCAAATCAAAGATGAGTTGGTTTCATCTGTATCATGTTCTGTATCATCATTTACCACCGTGATATTTTGGGAAGCTGAATATAAACGTGGCCGTACCAGCTTGGGAGACGATGAACATTCGGGAGGACCAAAAATTGCAACCAATGACGATAGCATCACTAAAGTTCACAAATGGTGCTAGACAACCGGCGAAGTGACAGAGATGGCAGAGGCTATGAATATGTCAATAGAACGTGTTTGTCACATATTGAATCAAGACTGAATGAGGAAGCTATCCGCGAGTTGGGTGCTTTGTTTGCTCAAGTTAGGCCTAAATTGTGTGCGAATGAACATTTAAAACTGGGTGCAGATTAGGCACAATAAATCAGAGTTTAGGCGCCAATTAATTACTGTAGATAAAACTTAGATACACCATTATACACCCAAAACAAAAATGCAGTCAAAACAGAGGACAGCGAAGAGGGAACCGGCTCCAAAAAAAAAAGCAAAAACAGTTTTTTCGGCTAGGAAAGTGATGGCGACAGTTTTTTGGGATAGTCAGGGAGTTATTATAATTAATTACCTTTAAATAGAAAAAACTCGTTAAAGTAGCATACTACGCATCATTACTTGACAAGCTGAAGGCAGAAATTGCGGAAAACCTGTTACATTTACAGGAAAAAAATTGTGTTTCACCAAGACAATGCGCCGTCTCTCACCTCAGCGGTTGCCATGACGAAAACCCACGAATTACAGTTTGAATTGCTTGACCACCCTTCTTACTCGCCAGGTCTAGCCCCAAACGATTTCTTTTTGTTCCCTAAACTAAAAAATGCTCTCAGAGGACAAAGAATTTTGTCAAATGAGGAGGCCTTCACCTTCGAAAACTATTTGGAAGGGTTAAAGAGATGGGAGCATCGCTGGGAGAAGTGTGTAGATTTATAAGGAGACTATGTAGAAAAATAAAAAAACAAATTTAAAGAAAAAATGTCTTGTGCTTTGTTAGGTCGGAAACTTTTCAGACTACCCTCGTATTTTTTTAAAGCCTTCATCGTCTAAGAGAGGAAAGGAAGCTATTGATGACTAAATCAAAAATGGAATAACAAAATAGGCACAATCATAAGAAAATTGCCGCTGTTATTTATATTCTATAAAATGGATTTTTATTTTTGAGAATGTTAACGAGCTTATGTACCTCAGAAATATCATTTCCAATGATAATAATAATAAATTCGAAGGTGGCAGGAGGTTAGATATGACAAATAGATGTTATCATGGCTTAAAGTTGCCGTGGTAGCATGGTACTCATGATCGCAGACTCGCTGTCGGCATTGTTTGCGTCGAGTCGTGGGTTCCAGTCCCAATGCTTCTAAAATTCCGTCGTGTAGTGGGGCTGATGCATGTTAAATCTGGTGGAGATCCCAAGTCCTCCCATGATGTAGTGTGGGAGTATTTAGAGGAAAATGCCAGCTCAGATACAGTTCTCATCACTTGAAAGAAGATAAAAATTACGAGGTCCGTCGCCATATAAGCCTTTGTATTTCTTCTGATAGTGTGACGTTAATATTAAACAGTCACATCACATCAAAGTTTAAGACATTTGCTAGAGTCTAAGCAAATGAGTTGGTTACACAGATAAACCCAGATAAAACTCGTATTAGATCTATCATATTGTATGGTAGTGAGTGTTAGCTTCTAACAAAAACAGATGTGAAAAAGCGTTTAATATTTGAAAGAAAAATTCTCCGGAAGATAGTTGGTCCAATCTGAGGGAGAAATGGGGAATTTTGTATAACTGTGAAATATATTGAAAATATAAACAAACTGATTTTGCTCGAGTTATTAAATCTTTTCGAGTCAGATTAGTTGGACGTATTTTTAGATGTGAAAACATAGCTCTTGTTAAAAAGGCAACCTTTGAAAAAGTGAGGGAATCAGAAAAAGAGAAAGGTGCCGCCCTAAGGAGAGAGAGAGATTGACTGCGTGTAAGCAATCATTGAGACATTAAATATCAATTGTTGGACGACCATAGTATCTAATCGGAACCATTGAAGGAATATTATTGAGATGGCTTCAACCTGTAGAAGGCTGCAATGTATTGGAAGAAGAAATAGATTTTTGTATAGAACTTATAAAAAGAGAAATATTTCGCAAAGAAAAATATAAGTGGCAGTTATCTGGGGAATATTAAAACAGATACCACGCTATCTTAAGGATCCCCCCCCCAAAAAAAAAATGATATCATAAAGAATAGAAAAAAAGGTTTGCTGTAATAAAATCGCTATCGAACAACAACAAAACAAAACAAAAATCTCCAAATTTGGCTGCCAACCTATATTTTGTTTCTATCAAAATATACGCCAATGAAGGGTGATTTTGCCTCTTGCTCACCAAACTCCTAAAGCTGCTTTTACTGTATCTCTTTGAATCACTATACGATCTTCATACGTTCACTATGAGATTTTCATATTCCCTGCGGATTACCTTAATTAAATTCAAATTTCCGATACTGAAAAAGGTCTGACTATTCAATAACATTTATAAATATTAAAAGTTTTAAAATAATGTGTTTGGATTTGGATTGGAACTAATTTTATTATGAAATGGAAACGAATGAAATTAAAAATACAAAGATTTCAAATATTAAAAATTTTAAGAAAAAACTTACTTTACAATTCAAACTTTTCTTTTAATATCAAACACATTTTTGAAAACGGGTTTAAAATATTTCGACACAGCGAAAGAGTTAAATCAAGACTCACTCTTAAAGTAGTACTTTTAAGTTTATTGTTTCGTTTTCTGCATTTAAAAATCATATATACAATCGAAATTCAGATGAACTTATCAAAATCTTAAGAGTTAGCTTAACGAGATTATAAAAAGTCAGTTATAGATATATTTATATTTTTCGATTGTTTATTTACATGCGCGTGTCTTTCATGATCCAGCAAATTCCGACGAAGAATTTTTCAAAATGTTTAATACAAATGAGGCCTAGTTTTGGATCTTACGCAAAATAATTATATAGAGAATTTGCACACACAAAAATACATCTGTTATTTTTTCCAACATTTCTCAATCAAGTAAAGGATTGATTGATTTCTCATTGGATTAAAAGAGGAACTGTATTTCAATATATGAATTGTGGACAATTAAGGTCTCAAGCGGAAGTAATTTCCATCCTCCCGTTATGAAAAAGTTCTTTACATTTACATTTAGCAATCGGGTGCAATCGACAATTTCTTAAAAATTAATTAAATTTCTGTTCATCCAGACAGGGAGACCGAATATTTTTTTGTTTCTAAAATGAGAACGTTTTCAGACGAGTGCGCGTAATAGAACTTTAGCAAGACAGGCATCATTCCATATCCGGAAATGGTACTAGAGGCCAAACAGACAGTACATCTAGGACGCTTCCTTCTCTCCTGGTAATGACAGACTGATTAAAAAACATGATGAATAGCCAAAAAGCACAGGACGAACGAATAGATAATGGGAATTCTTTTCTTCGGCATTCTTCAAGGATGATTTTTTCTCCATTATTATTAATCCCTGGGACTATTTTTTTTTCCCTTTCATGAAGCCTCACCCCACGGGTCAGACAATGGCTCGTCCCCCGCATCGCATTGTCATTAGGCACCACATCACGTGTTCCACCGTAGAGATATGTGGCTGACTTGTGCTCCCCCGGGGACTCTATAAGTTAATTTACTTTTCATTTTTTTCACCCCATCAGTTGAGAGATAATGGAAAGTCTTAGATGTGCGGTCGGGTTTGTTGAAGTTTGTAGCGTTTATGAAGAGAAATGATTTCATGGAGCAATGGGACAGAGGAAGTTTTGAATAATGGTTTTTTTACTGTGTGAGGCATGGCGATTTTTTTTTCATGTGGTATTTAATAAGTCATTTTCATAGCATGATTGTCCCTTTTTGGATTATAAATAAATGAATTGTATGTGAATTATAGAAATAAATAGAGGTATTTTGAGAAGAAAACTTTGTATTATTATGAAAAGAAATGGTTTCAAAGAGTAATGGTGTAGAGGAAGTTTTGAAAACTGGTTTTTATTTATTTAATTTTTTTCAGTGTGAAGCATACTATTACTTTTTGTGGTATTTAATAAGTCATGTGTATAGCATGATTTTTACTCTTTGGAGATTATAAATAAATGAGTTTATGTGAATTATAGGAATAAATAGAGAGAAATATTTCTCAACAGATGATAGGGCCAGAACTATTTAGGTCTTTTATTTTCTATTTCTTGTAAATAGTTTTAAACGAAGTACATAACATATTTTAATTTTTGCGAATTATATTTAATTTAAATGGTTGTAATCTTATTCGAAAAGGTTGAAAAAATCATCAGAAACTATACTTTTATTCCATATACCATCTAGTCTTTACTTATTCAAAATTATTTTAAATGGTAGGAATTGTTTCCCTGTCGTTGGATTGGCTTGTACAAAAATTTTCCTGTTTTTGTCCACAGTTTACTGAAATGGGGATCTCATGAACTATTTTAAAATTTTTTTAAGGTTAATTGGATTTCTAGAAAAGAGATCAAATAAATCTGAAGTTCAAGAAACATAAAGATACATAGGTTAATGTAATTTTTTTTTTTAATTTATAAATCCTAAGGAAGTTTAATTGCTTATAATTTGAAAAAAATAACATTTTCGATTAAAGTTACAGTGATGAAAGAAAACTTTTACATTTATGATGAATCAGGTTAGTCTTTATTACATGCAAGCATGATGTTCTAATTTTTCCGTTAATTTATCAGTCAACATTAATACTTACTTTGATCGCTACAAATACATACACTTTTAAGAAAGTTCATTTACTAAATTTATTGAAGAATTCTTTTAATGTCCTTTAAGATAACTATGAGGGCATCCTTTTTTTCTCTCTCTGAAAAATCATACAAAACTCAGGAACAAACTGATATCGTTTTTCTCTTTCTTTTAGACTTAACAATAGAATTTAAATAAATGAAACTGTTACATTCTACATTAAAGAGGGAAAACAATTATGAGAGTAGTATTTTTCGGCCTATACAGTGCAAATTAATATTAAAAACCTGAAATAATTTTGTGTGAGAATGAATACATATTCCATTTATAAACATATTTTTATTTGCTTCATTCTGAATTTGTCTAAACTTTTTTCCCCAATAATTCCCTATTCTCACACTCAAAACTGAAATAGACATTGCAGTTTAAAAGAAAACTAGATGTAACCATTTAAATAAATATTAATTACAAAGTTTCAGTAGGAAATAATTTATTAATTATTACATAAATTGAAATTTTCTAAATAAGTAAATGATAAAATTTCTTTAATGATAAGGTTTCAAAAAATAAATTAGAAAAGAAAATCACATTAGTAGTTAAAATATTGCAGTTTTTCACCAGGAGGAGCGAGTGAAGAGCATAAGAGAGAGTGGAAATTTTATCTCCTTTCTTCTTACCGATAAGGGGTTATTTGAGGGACCATATTATTTTTGAATTGAGTGATTATTAATATCATACTCTTGTGCTAAAATACTGTTAAGCGATACTGATAATACAGTTTTACCTATAAGCGAATCATATTCGTTACCATGGAAATTTTTCTGTAACTGCAATTGATCAATGAGATAAGAACAGGTGACTTTTACTAGAACCAATATTCTGTGAATATTCATGATTGTTTACAGACTGTGTGTGTGTGTATGTCGATTATTAATATTCGAATTGATTTTAGTTACTTAAATGAACCTCTTGTTATTCTTTTTTTTAAATTTCAAATACATCTGATTATAGCGAAAGTAGGAGTAGAAATGCATATTAGAATGAAGATCGAAAACAAGTATTTTGTTCGTTTCTTTCGGAATCCAATTTCTGTTTACAGAAACTCTTCTGGAGAACAATAGAAAATATAAGTACTGCAACGAAGGGAGATATCCGAAAATACAAAGGGTAAGAAAAGCAAATAAAACCAGAACTTTCGTGATTCTATGGATTTCAATATTTCGAGTTCACATTATATTATGGTAAATATAAACAAAGCGAAAATTTGCTACTGAATTTCATCTTTGAAAAACTAAAAAATAAGATGGAAAATATTCAAACTATTGAAAATATTTTTGGAACCATGCATACCAGTTCATTTTAAATATTAGTGAGAAAAAGTTCAGAGGGAAATAACTCTCATTTGACAAACAATATGTGTCTAAAAAATACAATGTCTAAGATAACATTCAATTCTGGTTTTGACAACGACTTATAAATACCAACTGCTTGAAACTCTGCTCACTTGCCTTAGTACCCAGCTTTTGAGTTTCATACGTTTTGTAGAAAGAAATTGCTTCCTATTTTTATAACATCAAATTTGATAGTAAATTGTTCTGAGTTTATATGATTTGTACTATTTAATAATTATAAAAACGATAGATGAATTTGAAAAAAAAATATTTAATGAGTTTGATAGTCCAATTGACGGAAATATATCAGCTGTAATGGATTTCGGTGATATCAGCAATACGTAATGGAATGAGCCATTCGAGACAATCAATGAAAACGACTTTGTATATTCGGAGCTGCGGTAGCCTAGTGGTTAAGGCATCAGAGAGTCGCGGCCGGCGGATTCGTTGGTTCAAGTCTTGGTGCCACAAAAGACACGTACTGTAGCCGGGGCTGATACACGTTAAATCTATCGGGGCCCAAAGTCCTCCCAATGGCGTGGTGTAGAAGTTAGGAGAGGCAGGTGTTAGATCAGGTGTCGTCCTCGTCACTTGACAAAGGTTCAAATTTACAAGGTTCACTGCTAACAGCTATTGTATTGCGTCTAGTGCGTCGTTAATAAAACCAAACCAAGCCAATGATTATCGGGGCTACAAAAAAGCGTTTTCCCTAGTAAGAAACCTGATTAGTCATATTAAAAAATCACGTTCAATGACTTCATACATCTGCCCAATACGCAACAATACTTTTAAAAGAATAGACAAGTTAAGGCAACATTAATAGAAAGCCCACGGACCATTTGTTAAGACCATGGCTACTACTTCTCGAAGTAGTTGTAGATTTCATAGTATTTCCGATTCGGAGAAGGAAAATGCTGCTTCTACATCTCTTTCCGTCTGCCCAGTGAGTGACAAAAACTGTTCAACAATACATGGATTAGCTCAACATTTGAAAATTCATACATCTAATAGAAATGACAACGTAGCACCCAGAACATCAATTGAGAACTATCAATCTCATTTGGAGGTAAGAAAAATTCCTTCATCAAAATTATCTGCTATGATTCAAAGGGCTTTTATAAGTGGAAACAAAACTTTGCGTTTAGACAATTGCTACCATTTTCTTAATACGAGTATCAAGCAATTTTTAAGTTTTAAAAAATCCAGAATTTTCCGGATTTAATATTAAATATAAAATAATGAACTAAAAGTTAACTGCATGGTAATATATAATTATTCTAAGTCCTCAAGTACTGTGATGGTCACCGAGGAGAAAAATTTTAAAGCAAAAAATATTATTCTTACCCATACAAATTTTTGTGAGCTTCATGACTTTTTTGGTGGATCAGTTTTTCGCGAAGATCACCGGTTCCTTTATTGATTTACCAGCGATAATCAGAAAAAGGTGATGAGATATGAGATATTCAGAATAATGATAATCTTAGTTTTAAAAGGGCCGCACTATCCGCTCTATTCTCGGTGAAAGAACATACATATTGCACACACAGCAATATATGAGAAACATTTTCTCTAACTTTTTAGACTTCACTGGAATAAATTTCCCGACTCCCTTAAAAGATATAAAGAAATTTGAGAAAAAAAAAATGATGTACCGATTAATGTGTATGGTTTAAATGAGAAAATTAAAGTGTTTTATTTTCTTATTAACAAGATCGATAGGAAAAGCTTGTCGACTCGATGTATCTAAAAATTCTAATAATAATTTTCATTTTTGCTGGATAAAAAATCTATCTAGAATTGTATCAAGTCAACTCAGAAATTTCCATCATAAGAAAGATATCTGTCGTTTCAGTCCGCAGCAGCTCTCTTCTGAAAGAATTCTATTAAAACGCAAGTAAAATGATAATTTTAGAATTAAAATGCCCCTAAAGAGTCCTCGCCTTCTGGCCCCAAACCGGTATATTTTAATTACTATTATGGATGTGCTTGTTACCTTTCCATAAACTAAAAAATTATTACACAAATTTATAATATATTTATAAAAAGCTATTGTAAGAAACTATTATAAAAATTTGTGATATTTTGTTACAATAAAGAATTATTGTGGAAGGAGCTATTGTGCGTACCTGAAATATTTTTTGCATATTAAAGTTTATAGATAAAAAGGCCTCTCTTGCAATGCCTATAAGTCCATTCGGGACGTCATACTACGTATACTTCCTTCCATTCCTATTTAATAATAGGTTTTTCTTTATACAGAGTTATGTTTAATTTATGATTTCTTTCAAGGATGGTCCCTTAAGCTGTATGTAAATGTCTGATGAAAATTTGTCTAAAGATTTTCAAATATATGAATATTATACAATTGTGTGTTGTTGTTGTTTTTTTATTTATTTAAGAATTATTGTAAACAGTTTGACATTTTTTACAAATAGATAAATAATTTAATTTAACAACTTAGAATTTAGACTGGAATTTTTTTTCTGAGAATATCAATCAATTTTATATTTATAGATTTTCGTTTTTTTTTATAAGCTATTAAGGAAAATTTGAGTCTTCTACATATTACTAATAAAAAACAATTAATGATCATGTTATAAAATTTTACGAAACATGTAAGCGTATTAAAATAGTAAATAATTTTTTTAAAATAAGAAATATTTAAATTGTGAGATTTAGGTAATAATTAAAATATGATTAATAATTAATTACTAAGTTAAAGTAGAATTAATTATAAATATTTCAACATAGATATTTAATTCATAGAAATATGAAATACTATTTAATTTATCCCCAAAAAAATATTGTCGAAATATCAGCAATTTTATTTCATTACTTATAACGAGAAGTTTATACAAGAACGATGCTCAAAGGACAGCCAAAATATGCAAAGAAAAAAAAAGATTTTCTATTTTAAAATAATTTTCATGAAGTACATATAATATTTATGAAATTTAAACAACGATATCGATCAACAAATAAATTTTTTTAATTAACAATGTCTTTATCTATAACAATTTGGAAAGCAAAGAAGATTATGAAAATAGCATATATATTCAATAATCCTTTAAGACGTTACGTGGCCGTGGTAGTCTAGTGGTCACAGTGACAATGTAGTAGCAGGGTTGGTTTCATTGAGTTGTTGGTCCAAGCCCTGCTGCCACTAAAGACCCACTATGTAGCGATTTGATGCACGTTAAATCTGTCGAGGTCCCAATTATTCCTTTTGACGTAGTGAGGAAGTTTGGAGAGGAAGGTACCAGCTCAGATGTCGTCACTAGATCAAGGTTAAAAATTGAGAGATCCTTCACCAATAATTCTTGTGTTGCTTCTGCGACGCTAATAATAATCAATCAATCAATAAGACGTTACGAATATTATAAAATTTCGTCAGTATGCATGGCATTATATAAAAGTTATACTTTAAAATATATATCTGCTTCATTTCAATATATTCATATAAAGTACACATAAAAATCATGATTATCTTGCTATAAAGTACAGCTTGAATTTAAAATGTTTTTTTTAATTATAAGAAATTCCCTCAAAAAACTAATAGCTTTAAAAATATTAAAGTTACAATATTTTGGTAAGAAAAATCTACAATTAAAAAATTTATTATTAGAGTCTTTTCTAATTACAAACATATTAATGAGATTATCAAGGTTGTCTGAGTTTGGATTTAGTTTATAAAATTAAATAATACTCATTTCTCAATTTTCTATTGCTACAAAGAATACAGTTATATTTTATCGGGAGCAAAACGTGTCACACACTCTCCATTCCTGCGAACAACTGTCTAAATATCGATTTATAATACTGACATTGATAGAGTCGTATGACGTCATAGAAATGACAACAGCCGATGTCACAACCCGCCTTTCATTAATTCATTCTCCCATGTCAATCAAAATGTCATCAATAAACATCACGGCTAACGTCGTTTAGAAAACTTATGGCACCGCCATGTTTGACTGTTTCGAAATTTACTTAGTATTCATGTATATTTCTTTGACATTATCGCACTTTTGTAGTTAAATTCTTTGAATTATATTTATCATAACAAGTTCTGAGACTCTTACTGTGATTCATAAATATCTACATTTACCAATGTGGTAAAATTAGAGACGTGCCATTTATTGACAATTCGAATGTACAAACATGGCGAATATTTCAATCTGATAGTTGAAGCAATGTCTGTGTAATCCCTATATCTTTCTGCTTTCTGTTACTAAGAGCTGGTTGTATTTCCATGTTTAATAAATGAACAGAAACATCTGTTACAAGACACATTTGTTTGGTGATACACCTTTCTACGGATATATTGCTTTGGAATATATTATTCTTCGAATGTAATCTGAGTTTCTTTCAATTCGAAAAAAGTATGCACAACGATATAAAATAAAGAATTGCGTGTTTTTTATGCAATGTCTATTTTTTAATGCGGTGAGTTTAATAAAAAAACATACAAAATTATCAGGGAAAACGCAAATTAATTATTAAAAATATTTTTAATTTTTATTGATTTTATAACCAGAGATCCAACTATTAATAACTAATAAATAAATGCCCAAATATTGTTGTCATTCTATTTCCTAAGCAAACGTGCTCCGATTCTTAATTTTATCACGGTAATTTGTAATTTAATTTACATACACAGGAGGCAGTTTTAAATTATTATAAATTCATAGTTTTGATCAGGAGATATAGGAACTTAATTCCTTGAATTTCGTTTATCATATATCTGCTTTGCATATGAAATATTATTAGTTCATGCACATATCATACATCAAATATATTTAACAGTTGATAAAACAGGTACGAAAAGAATTAACAAAAGGTTTAGATAATAATTATAAAAATTTCAAAAACAAGCACAATAGTCTGTATTAAAGTTTCTTAGAAATACACGAATCAAATATTGACTCATTTTTTAAAACAATTTGCTCTCTTTTGTCAATACATTATAACCTAGTTAAGTCATTACCCTTTAACTTGAATTTCCGTATAAGCTTGATTGGCATGCACAAAATAATATCAATCGGAATCGACTATTTTTATTATTTCTGTTTCGACCCAGAGGATAAGTACTGAGATAGTATAAAAGTGTTTAATTTGCCGAATTGCACTGTCAAAAACAATGATTAATTACCGGTTACAATTTGTGGCTCAAATTCGCAAATTATTGTAAGTCGATAAGGCAATAAATCAGCTTAACGATATTGTAATCCCTATTTCTTACCATAATCCTATAGAGAACATATCATTTTATTATAATACTCCTTTCTGTTTGAATCAATATGCCCCTTTTACTGCGCAATATATGTATTATACCTCGTCTTTTGTATAGCAATGACAAATTGATTTTTAATTTCACCCGTTAAAATAAAAAAAAATACTGTATTTGTAAAATATTTCAAAGTTTTAAGAACACAGTTAACAAATATATATGCGTTTCACAATCAAAACGAACGAAATACAATGCAGGGTCTCCTCAACTTATGACCGAGTTTCATTCTAACCAAAAGGTCGCAAATTGAACTGGTCGTAAGTTGGATTTATATCGTTACAAAAATTCAAGCGTGTGTAGGTGTATAGAGTAAATTCAGTCCAACAAGGTAAATGATAATGATAATTTATTCACAAATATTCAAGACAAGACTGCAAATGACAATTGATATAATGGCAAATGACTATTTATTCTCAAATATTCAAGACGAGATGACACACAGATAGCAGAATTAGACAGTCACAGCACAAACAGAAACACAGAACTTGTACAGACTAGTGACATACATATAGGGAAAAACAACACTTGTGATAACAATCACAGTTGTATCAGCGATGTTCAGCTCACCAGTCTATTAGTTCTACGCAGTATTACTCTTCACTTTTAAGGCAGATTCCGACAGTTTCTGGCAGGTACAGCAAATTCCCTCGGCCATGTTACTGACAGTTCCTCGGCAAATCTACTCAGCCAAATCTAAACGATTTCCTGATCCATTCGTTCCGGCTTCGCATCTCTCCCTTTTATAGCTACTCCGGCCCTTATGTGGCCTGAGGCCAAATTCAGGAAAAGTCAACGTTTCACCTAATCTAGCTTTCGCCAAGTTCCAACATGTTTGAGAACATTTGTTTGATCGCCAAAAGGGTCACCAAATCAGTTGCCAAAATTGAGAGGTCATTGCTCAAGCTTTCCTTGGTTCCGGCGAAATCTCTGTAAATATCTTTTCTCCTTCATATGAGTAACGCTGCAGGGAAGTTTCATAGCAGGCTCGTGATAATGTTTTTCAACACTATTTTCATTAAAACAGGCTGTAAAAATCGTGTATGAAAAACAAAACTTCAATCTATGTACGTGCAACTATTGTACATAAAATGAAAATATCTGAATTACATATATTACATTATGTATTGAGTAAATACCAACTTGGAATTACGTAATGTTATTATTACTATTACGTAATGGCTTTATTTACTAGTTTTATTTATTTATTTATTTATTTCTGGTCGCAAATGCAGATAGTCGTAAGTCGTATAGATAATCAGGGAAAAGGTGCATTTGTATATTTTTTTTCTATCTGAAACATATATTCCAATTTTGGAACACGATTCGTGACAATAGGCAAAAACAATCTTTATCCTTTGCGGTGCAAATTAATTTTCCTCATTCCAAATTAATTTTTGAGCTATAACAGTTTATTGTCGACTTAGCAATTTTGAGTTTTCTTGCATTTATATATGATGTATAAAGTAAAACGAAATTTAAATCAAGAGCTTTATTGATAATTTTTGTTATACGTTAATGGATTTTAGAATGCTTCATAGTATAATATCTTTTGAAACAATTTTCTAAATACAGCCCAGGTTTTTACGTGCATATTTCACGAATACAAATAATTTCGCTTCTTCTGCCATCGCCATTCATTCATGCTAAACATTCATTATGCTTTCCTTCTGGGTAAGGAGGTATCGATGGCCCTGGGTCAGTTCTAATATATTCAGGAACACAACTTCTCATTAACGAGAAATATTCTTCCTTTTCACCTGACAAGTTCAGAAGATCTTCATCTAAATCACATAAATAATCTTCATCATCACTGCTAAGTATACTTGGTTGTTTAACATTGCATCTTCATTCATGTTTTCTCAATTTTTTTTGACAAAAAATGTATTTAAGTATTTTTATAATATGAAAACTAAGGGAAGATTACCCAAATTTAAGTAAACTTATATGAAAATGTATACAATAACCAGATTCTAACACGGCTGATCACAGCGAAGCGACCGTCGTAACTTTGACAAGACCTCACAAAAATAATAATGTACTACCTTACACAAAAGCAAAACAAAATATAATTACCAACAAAAAGAATCCTGAAACCTTTAAACGATGCAAAGGTATCCTGAAAATCCGACAATTACTCGTTTGTGTTGAAAAGTAATAGTAATTATAGTTTTTCTTAACTGGAAAATCGAGTGGAATAACACTCGATGTTGGACTTACTGCAAAGAAAAATGATGTCGAGTCAGAATTGGCGTTGGACCGCAAAGGGTATAAAATAGATGAATTTCTGGAAAAAACTATTGAGAAGTGCTTTACGAAACCAACGGATTATTGTGACTCTACCAAAGCTGCACAGTTGGTAAATAAACGAAAAATAAAATAAAATCAATTTCAAAATCGTCCTTTTTACAAAACAATCCATTTTTGGATATCACTTTAGTGAAAAATTATGTTCACAAAGATTGTCAGAAGAATAGTTCCCGATTATTATTCCGAAATATTACGGAATAATTTATACTTGTGAATTTAAGACTACACCTCATGCGAGTGTGCAACTTGTGCTGCTCTACGCAAAGGCACTTCATCGAAAAAAGGGCATTGCCTCAAAATACCAAATAACTGCATATTTTCTAAAAAGATTTTTTTTTAATTAAAAATTCGTGTAGAAAAAAAGGAACGCAAAGATTACATTCAACTCGTCTTATGCTAAAATGCATTATAAAATACACCTGTCCCTCGATTTACACGGTTAATTGGTTCCTGAGAAAACCGTGTAAAGCGAAAATTAAAATTTTTGTATGAAAAACCGTGTAAATCGAAAACAGCTATAACCATGCGTTTTATATAAACCATTTATTCAATATAAAATTAAATAAAAAACAAAAAACAAACAAAATTGAGCTAGTTATTATAAATTCAAAGTGTTTTCAATCATTTATTCAGTATAAAATAAAATAATTTTTGTGGATATTGTCGTGCCGCATCTGAATCAGCAGATGCTTGCTCACCTTTTAATTTCAGATTACGTAAAGAATGCCTTAATCTTGGTATCTTAAGGTAATCTTGACGCATATACATGCACATGTGGTGTTACCAAATCAATGAATTAAAATTATGCGGAATTTGACAGTTTGACAATTTTTTTTTATTTGAATTTAAAAAACCGTGTAAATCGAAAACGTGTATATCGAGCACCGTGTAAATCGAGGGACGGGTGTACTTATAGATTATGATACTTTAAAGTAAGAAGAATGCAGTTACTTGAAGCGTTGAAATAGAAATATTTTCTATGTCTCATAGAAAGTATTTTCCATATATAGTTACAAAAGTAATTTTAAAAACAAATCGTCATACATTTTGTTGACCAGTTACAAGGGAAGATATCTCGATGATACGTTCCTTTCTTACAAGTTACTCTGTCTCTTCAACTTAAAAGATCTGAGTTTTTATTTCATTCTCGTTTTAAAAACGCTTTTGTAAGTAACTATATACTATGAGAAACAAATTGAAGAATAAAAATCATTAATCGAAATCCATATATTTTAAAAATGAAAGTATCCCTTGAGAATACAGGAACTGAATGAAATATTTCTCACCAGTGAAATATCGAGCTGAATATATAATTCATTTTACTCAAATTCCCGTAGATAAATTTGATTTAAATATCTATTCTTTCCTAAAATTAAGGAAAATTTACTTTTTAGGAAGGAAATAAGTTTTCGACTTAAAGATAATATTTTCAAAAAAACTAATGTGCCTTTTACTGTTTCCAATTCTATAAAGAGGACTGTATTTTGAAATTTTTCAGCCAGATTAACAGAATCACCCCATTAACTCTTCCTATGACTTTCATAAAATAGGTTATATCTAACGTCATCAATATTCAATATTGTGAATTCCGGATAGAAGATTCCGTTAAACATGCTTTGACTACAGATTCTAGCCAATTCAACAGTTTTGAACGAAGGGTTCAGATTCTAGCGAGCTCAACACTCCTTTCTTTGCCCCAAAAAGACAAAGAAGTGAATAAATTTTATTTTCCTTAGTTGGTCATATGTAAAATGTCTTAACTTGTGTTTTGAGCATCAATGCTTTTAAAACGTTAGAATCTCGTTTGGTTCATTTTTTTTAAAATTTGATATAACCAAAAGATTCTTTAAAAATGAAAAAAAAAGCTGAAAAGTTGTTTTGTCCTTACTTTCGATCCTTTAGAAATAAGCATTTTTTCCCTCACATGCGTTTTCAAACAGTTTAAAATTATTAAATTCCCATTTTCTACTAATATTAAGGAATAACTGTACTGATTAGTGAATAGGGAAAAAAGTGAACAGTTTTGATCTGGAGAAATAAAATTATTTGATTACGTGAATATAAATACATTTGAACAAAACAGTATTGTAAATTTTAAACATTTTTTATTAAAAAAATTTTAAGGCCATTTCCTATTTCTGTTCACTTTTTCTCCTCTATAATCATTTAAACAACAATTTTTGCAATATTAAAAGGAAATTGATATATCTTATGAAGATTAATGAATGCATATTTTTTTTTTTATATTTGTAAAATACGATCTATTAAGTTTTGTTTATTTGTTGATGAGAGACATGGGGCAGCAAAGGTTATTATCTCTTTTTGAAATGTATTTTTTTTTCCAAATTCATAAATATATAGGTATTTCATCGTCTATGAAAAAGTCCTAAGCATTTTTTATTGGCCATTGCTTTAACCAAATTGATAGTGATCAAGAATCGATTTTGAGTATATTCCAATTTATTTTGATTGATTATATGTCTTTTCGTAGGTTAATAAAATATGTCCCTGATTATTTATTCGGTAGCAAGCGCTACAAATTGCATTATCTTGTAAATTAAATTTAATCAAAAAGACTGAGGTACTAATCATTCTGCTGAAGATATTTATTTTGTATTTTTTCATAAGTTTAAGCATTTTATTGTATCCTCTTCTCTTCTACTCTTTTTCTTTAAAGATGGCGATAATTTTGATGAAGTTATTGTTAAATGGTGTAATATCTGACCTTCTCATATCTTAACTTTTAAGCCATACATATAGGCTGCAACCCACAAGCAAGGAATGAGTGATACAGTAAATAGTGCAGCAGAACCTCGGTACGTCAGATTAATAGAAACCAGAACCAGTCCAAGACATTGAAAATCTGAGTTAATTGGGGAATGGGAAAAAATGAATGCTAAGAAACATATTTGCAGAAAATCATTTTTATATTGAATTAATCAGGTATAAAAATCATATTTAAAAAGATAAAGACGTCTACTTTATAAAAGTATATGTGTACTTAAAGTTGGTTTATGGTACTGTCATTTAGACAGTGTAGCAACGTATGCCATATCTCACATAAGTTTTGATGACTTCAGAGAAAATAAAGCAGTTTTTCAAAATACGAGGATGAAATAAATGAATATTATTATAGAAATTTTTATATTGCTTTTTTCTCAAATTATTAAGAATTTTTTCGATCAGACTTATTTGGGTATTCGGAGATTTGAGTTTAAGGAAGTCGACTTAACGAAGTTCTACTATATTTGTGTTGTAAAAAATTTTAGATCAAGTATTAACTATATTAATTTTTATAGCTCTTTTTAGAAAAGTTTTGTAAAAAATATAGTTTTATGCGCTTCATTTTAATAAGTTTAATATACTCGCCAGTATTATATATATATATATATATATATATATAATTGCATATTTTGTTACATTAGAGATCCTAAAATTAACATTGTATAAAGGTTACTAAATCATAAGGTGCTGTCACTCTCGGAAATTTTATCGACGACGAAATATACTTCAATTTAACAATACAGAATTCTCTCTTAATAGGCAATAATTTCACATTTTATTAGACTGGTATTTCTTAACGAATTTAACTGCAATGCAATCGGTTTCATTGAAAGAATTGTAACGTCAACAATACATGTTTAAGCGTTTTAGTACAAAAAATTTGTAATATAGCATTTCGTTTGAAATATGAAACGTGATAATGGGATCATTCTAGCGTGAAAAATGCGTTGTATTTGGAACAGACGATTTGAAATGATCTGAATCAGCATAAATCTTTTGATAAACTAAAATAATTTAAAATAATAGAGGAAGAAAAATGGCTTACAGGATTTATCCATGTTCTGATAAAATAAAGACCATAAACACAGGATGGAAATTTTTTTCTTAAATCTGATTTCATAATTACGCAGAAATAATCTAAATACCATAATAAGTATCATACTTAAGTTTTGATTATCATTCTTAAGTATATAATTGTGATTAATTATCATGCTTAAATTAATTATAAGTAATTATTGTAAAAATCAGGAAATAGAAAGCAAAGTACTTTTCTTTTGAAAGTACAACTGAAAAAAAAGCGCAGAAAGAATAACAGAAAATAAGTCGAGAATCCGCAAAAGAAATAATTCAGTTCAATGCAACCGTTTAACTGACTGAAAAAAAAATGGTTACCTAAAGCATGAAAAATGTAATCATTGGTTAAGGATATTCTATCAAATGTAATAGAATACTCCCTCTACAATTCGACACTTCACCTTTCCGACCCTGCCAGTAAACCAGCCTTTTTACACAGGTAGACAAACCTTGCAAACGGTATTTTATGCCTTCTACTTCATTGAAGTAATGTAGGCAATCAATAAAACACAATACATTTTTTCACAGTTGTAGTTATTTCGAGTGCTTGACATTATATTTACGTCAGGGCTGGACATCTGGGGGGAGGGGGTGTGGCGGATGCTATGCACCGGGTCCCCGCGATTGAGGGCCCCCCAGCATGATCTAGAACTAAAATAATGCACTCTTGTACATGAAAACTTGACAATATTCCTATTGCTGGCAGAATGATATTTAGTTCATTTTGTCGTAAACATCATTATTATAGAGATTTTTAAGTTTCCCGACACTCTTCTAACTAATTTTTGATAATGCGAATGTTTAGTTTTGTTATTTGATTCAGGGAACTCTTAAGTTTCCCCACTTAAACTGAACTTTTCAGTCAAGCATATGTGCAGAACGCTTAAATACACTTGTTACATTTAGCATTGAAAAAGAAATTGGAAAAAATTGTAATTTTTCGGAAGTAATTAATGCATTATCAAAAACAAAATCGTGCATTAAATAAACATGCATTAGTAATATATATTCGTGTTTGTAATTTGTTTACTTTACAAAAAATTTAGTGATTTCTTGCCCCCAGGCCCTTTTATAGGAAAGGCCAACTCTGATTTACGTATACAGTTTTAAATTCTATTCAATAATATTTAACCTTTGAGGCTCAAATACGTTATTATTAGACATTTTCTGGGAATTCAGTCGTGTGTTCTGGTCCGACATTTGCTGGAATATCGATAGAATGCTGTAGTTATACTAATATTGTTTTTAGTGAAATGGCAAGAGGTCCGATATTCATGTTTGTACGGATTCCATTCGAATTAAATATTGAAGTTTTATTTGTGGATATGCAGATAATTATTTTTTTAATGTTACGTTCAAAAACAAAATTAAATTTCTTAAATTGCATCTTTAATTTAACACTCATAATTTTAAATCGACCTTAGGTAAAATCAAATAGGAACTACGAATAGAATAAAATATATCCTGCGAATATTTTATCTGTGAGTCACAGTGTCTGAGCAACTATTTTTGCACAATATTCCCGAAAAATTATTTGAAAACCTCAAGCTAAGCTCGGAAATGAGAAACCACTGCATATGAGCCAAGAAAGCCCGTTGCAACCGATTCGTCAGAGTTGCGTAAGCAATTAATGTCCAACCATCTCATCGTTGCTATGACAACCGTAAGATGAGGATGAAGAACCAGGTAAAAGTAAAACGCAATAACAATTCCTAGCCTCTGCCCCGGGAATATTTATTTTTTATTTTATTTGAGGGATAAAAAATATATATGGGGTTCTTTCCCCACAGTATAGTCATTGAGCTCTCTAAGCCCCATAGGCTTAAGCAGCAGGGTTGCTAGACTTGATTTTTGATTCTGGAAAGTCCAGATTTTTTTTTAATCTGAAATGTCGCCAATTCACGATTTTGGCGTAAAGTTGAGATTAGCTGTTTCTTTTTATAATGAAAATTGACTTGAAGATTGGAATTATGAATAAGATAATATCTTCTGAAATATTATGTTCCTCACTAGTTCCTATTTTGAAGTTAATTCTACATTCATACTTTTTTTTTCTTTTAAGAGTTTTACTCAACCTGAAAATGGGTTACATTTAGAACAAAGTGATAAGGCTTATGAAGGAAAATAAGTATTAATTTTCAAAATTTGTATAAAAGTTAGTATTAATACTTAGACAAAAATGAATTTTCTGAATTATTCTTAATTTTTTAACGTTATGAAATTTATAAAGTTGATGTCGAAAGAGAACCGAAAATCTTTCAACATATCGTCAAAAAATGAAATATTAAATTATTTTTCATTAGTTACTAACCACGAAGCAAAAATAGAAATTAGCCTTATTTTAAGAAATAATTTTCTGTCATCTAATACAATTGGGTATTTTTTATAAGCAATCATTAAATTGTTATTTTGCTTCAAAAAAGGTTTCCAATTTAAGGCCTGATTCTTAGTATGAGGTTTAGGACTGATGAAAACAGTTTGTCTTATTAATAACTTGACACTAGAGCAATTGGATACGATAACAGCACTTACACACAAGTCAGTATACTCATACCAGACTAGGAATCCTTAAAGATTTAAATTATTTCAAACGCTTAGAAAAATCTTACGCAATAATTTGTAACTTTAATAACAAGTAAGTTTTTTTACGTAAATGTATTGGAGAATTTTCTGATTTGTTCATCAAATTTGATCATCATCCTCCATCCATTTTTGTCATTTTTGAAATCACATTTTAAAATGAAATCCAGATAATAATATTTAGCATTTTTTCCGGGTGTTTTAAGATTTTTAAATAATACTTTAATTTTTAAAAGAAGAAATAAAACAGAATATAGTTAAATATAATTCACTTTTCACATTCGCAATCTTTTAAATGTATTCTGTCGTTTGATTTCATTCGCAATCTTTTAAACATAAACTTGGGTTATTTAACAATTCTGAGGGAAAATAATATTTTGCTGCAAGAATGTTGTTTTATTTATGCAACTGTTTGCATAGAAAAATATATTCTTCGAATAATATTGATGAATTCTTTCAAGACCTTGAGGGGCATTTTAAAGATCATTTTAACAATTGTTGGGTCATTAGTATCCAGACTTTAACAACAACAAGCGTATGTTTTAATTCGAGATGTTGCAATCAAATGTGTTATCCTGGAAGGCAGCGAAGATGGCCTGCTTGCGGACCTCCTGATACGCAGAATGCTATCGATTGAGATATTGGATGTATTTTTGCAGAGCTTTCAGAAATAGCCATCCATTTTCCTTTTTGGCAGTTATATGGGAAGTATTCCTCCGCTCCCTCGGTTTCAATGTAATGGGGCGTTAAATCTTTCTAAATAAAGAGGGAAGAAATCAGAGACTTTTATATCAGTTGTAAAGAATCAGTCTCACCACTATTGATTTCCCATGAATGGGGATCCGTTTATAAATCTGTATGTAAAAGAAACACGCCTTTACGTCTACCATTCAATCAGAATAATATCTGTACTGGGAAAATGACCAGATTCCACGAAGGAAACTCATAATGTTACTTTTTTTTTCCGGCACTTTGTTAAGCCTTATAATTTTCTGAAAATCAGTTTCCAAAACAAAATTTATTCCATTTATGAAATAAGAATATAGAATAGAAAGAAGCTTATCGTAATTAAAAGAATGTTTCGCACATATAATTCAAATATGGTTTTGTTTGGGTTGTAGTTTAAAACTTAATTTAATTGATAAAATGTATTTCTATGTAAATAGAAATACATGCAAAATAAGAAAATTGTGGTACATTGCAATGTGTGCTGTACATGTTATTAGTGTCTTTTTTTGGCTTTGATATGCATTAATCATAATACCTTTAGAATAAATTGAGTTCATATATAGATAATGATATGAAGTACAAATAGTAGTACAATATAGTGTCATATTTCAGTGTAAGGGATATTTTTGTCGCATAACATATGTTATGTCCCTTTAACATAAATTAATTGAGACAAATTTAGTTATTTGTTTCTACTTTCTGGAAATGATTTATAGAAGAAAATTTAACTGATTTTTCTCTAGCTAAACATCAAGTTAAGAATTGTTTTCTTTAGTTGGATATTGAATGTATGAGTGGCAGTTAGAATTTATGACACAAGAACTAAATTTAGCTAAGCTGTATCAAACATTTGTTTAAACCGCAGTCTTGACAGTGAAAAAAAAGGAAAAGAAAGAAAAAAGATGCTAGTTGGTTATCAAGAAGAAGAATCAAAAATAGAATATCCCGGGGTGCAAAAAACGGGTGTAAAAAAGCCAGTTAACCCCAAGAGAAAGAAAATAATCAGTAGAGTATCCAAGATCTACCTAAAGAAAGCAAGCCCTTGAGAGGCACTTTTGTTGTTCATTTATTACAATGTTTGATATGAGCATCTCGCCTTGTGAAAGAACCATGACTTATGTAAATTAGCATCACTACATAAGAAGTGCAGTGAATGAGATAAATCTGAAGTTAATAGAGTGATTAGAGTTTGGAGGAGACAGAAAAATTAGCAAGATTGTGATAGGATCACTATATTGGATCAAATAACCGTGAGACAAGATTTTTTAAGCTAGTATATTTGGCTCGAATAGCGTCACTAGGAGTCGAACGGAATGAGATCCAGTTAATTCAAGCCTACTGTTTAGAGTTATTTAAAAAAAAAAAAGTAGAATTATCCATTATAATATTCGGTTACGGACGCGAATAAGTACGCTCTCCACATTATTAATTCATTTTGATATAACTTATCCAAGATCGAATAAACAAATGAAAGATATTTGGCTGATCATCATTGATTTATTATGTCTACTATAAAACACCTAAAGAAATCAAATTGTCACAATTCAACTATTCTTCAAAAAGAACGAATTATTTTTAGATGCTTCCTTTTACCAAAAATTATCAAAAAAAAAAAAAAAAAACCGCACTCCACTCTCTTAATAAAAGTTTCCCTATTAAATAGGACTGCGACTAGCTTTATCATAATCACAAATATTATTTGAAATTTTACTAGAGTTACGCCCCTGTTGTACTTCTATCAATTAGTTGTCCCATCTCTAGTTCAGTTAATAATTAAAAGGCCATACAATGAAGTTAATTAAATTGGTTTCATTTAGACCTTCGAATATTCAAAATTTATATTATTATACACGGGAAACAAGTCACTGCCTTCATCCGAACCTAAAGAGTATCTGATAGCTTTTACTTATCTGAATTAATTCTTAAGGCAGCTCGGGTCGGTTCAAATCCGTCAGAATGTCAGCTATCATAGAATCTCTCTCTGATACTTCAGCAGATCTTCCTCCAGTTTCTCATTTTCTGTAACAAATCTCACATTAAACTCTTCCCAACTTATAAAGGTTATCTCATCAGTCTTATTCAATAAACTTATGTATTTCTATTCTTATTTATATAAGCCACGTTTCATTCACATGATGTTCTCGTTCCAGTTAACGTCACATGAAAGCCCCTAAAGGTTAGTTCAAGAGAAATAAGTGAGAGAACCTCGTTATACTATTCAATAGTCAAATATCAACATTTCCATAAAATTTCAAAAATTATCAAAGATGAAACCGAAAAAAATATTAAAAGACATCTGATTATAATTTTAAAAGTAGATGACAGAGTAATAAACTGGTTTACAACAAAAGATCTAGTAATCATGCTATACTTTTTCACACGCTGTATTACACACGTCATAATTTTATATGTTTGTATTTTCAAAATACTTTCTTATTTACCGTAAGTAATAATCGTTTTTAAACTAGATGTTCGTAAGCTGTAATGTATAATTAATGTATTTCAAATAATAGCGGACAGACTATTTTTTAAAATTACATTCGTTTTCTTTTATTTCTGTAATATATGATTTTAATCAAATTATTTATTTCTTCTAAAATAATTTCGAATTCGGAACTTCGCAATTAATTTTACAACCAAAATGCATAATCGAACACCAAATAAGTCCTCCAAATAAGTAAAAAAAAAAAACTAGCATGCTGAAGTGGTTTCTATCCGTGTATAATTTCATAAAACAAAACAGCCCACATCTCTATAATAGCATAATGAATAATAAATCAAAGCATTGAAGAGCAGAAGGTGTGTTTTTGGTCCATCTGCTTTTAACTATAACCACGCTCCGCTTTTAGTCTGTTAGTGAACTCTGGCACCTTATCCTGAATACAATTAAATCACCCCACTCCTATTTCAAACTCACTTTGAAACCTTTTGTGAAAGTATTGTGTTCAGATCCCCTGCGTCAGGTATTGAATAAAACCTCAAACAGAAGTTCATAACAGAATTTCACAACAGCTGTCTTTTTAAAGGGGACATCTGGTTTAGCTTTCCTGTTCTGACGTGTTCCCGAATAAGCTGAAGTCAAGTGATTTTATTGATTGTTTCCTGTAAACTGATGCTTCCTGTGAAGTCGTTAGAACAACTGTTCATTGGTTACGAGTGGGAGTTAATTAAAGGTTCATTTTCAGTGAATATCCTGTTTTAGTTCCAAATTCCAGCTGAGGGCATAAATATTAAAAGATTTATTAACCGGATGGTTTTAATTTACGGGTACAATAAAAAATAGTACAATACGCATAAAGGTACAATAAAAATGGAAATCAAAATGACTTCTAAAATAGAAATTTTTCACAAGTTTGAATATAGAAGTATTAAAATTCTATTCATATTAAACACTGTAATAATACGCAAATAATATTTTCAATAACACTTCATAACATCGAATTATGCTATCAGTGAAAGTAGTTGGTTAATATGTATAAAAATTGTAAAATGAGTATTGACTTAATTGAGAAAAGTTATGTACTCTTCAATTGTTTTTTCAATTATTTATGGATTTTCATTTCAAATTTTGAGAAATCTATGTTTAGGCAATTTTTTTTTCAACTTAACGATTTTTTCCTTTAGAAATGTTCATTTCAAACTGCTTATCCATGATAAAAAAAAAATTAACTAAGAGAAAAGTATGTCTTTTATTTTTAAATAAACTATTTTCATCTATCAAAAATATAATAATATTAAAATCATCTAAGATGAAATATTATTGCAGTATATTCTACAATATTTGACTAATCATGATATTTGTATGTACAATAGAAACAGAATACTTTTCTGGAGAAATTAAAGGCTACTTTCAATAACAATATGGTGGGGAAAATTAAAACTTAGATCGATAAAATCCAACGCAAATCATTGTATGTTAATATTGGCTTATATGTTGCTTTTGATGATTCAAAACTGGCAAAACTATTTCAAACTGCATTCCGAGATGAACAGGAAATAATTTTATGCCCCCGAAATGAATTTTAAATAGTAGATGGCTTTTAATGACACATTATAAATTTAATTTTATTTGAAATGATCATTTTGCGAATTACTCACTCTTTTACCAGAAAGTCTGCATGACAAAACACACAGAAGATCTGCATTGAAAAGAAGTGACTGGAGCTCTAATTCTATATCTGGTGTTCTCTATTTCTTTCTATTGTTATTCTTTTGCGCAATCCTTTCTTTGGAAAAGACCATCAATATAAATTTGGATGATCCGTGCACCCACTTCAATGAATGACAAACGAGTTTTAAATGAAGGGAACTTGGTTTACTTCCAACCCACTCCTTTTCCCCCTTCTTTTTTTGCGTATTTATTTGTGTTTCATCAATCGTATTTTGATGAAAATCTCCAGGGGGCGTGGGTAGAGGGGAAAAAAAGGGTATTTGTTTCGCACTCAACAGAAAGTTCTTTTACAGAATCAAGTTTTGATGAATTGTTACCCTGGATTTTTGAATTGAATGATGGGGAGAAAGTCGAGTATGAAGCATGACTGTGTGGAACCATAAGATTTCGCTTCATCGCTTACAAAAGCTCAGTTAAAATGGTGAATTCAGAGCATGGTTCATAAAAAAATAGAGAAGAAAATTTAGAATAATGTTGTAGTTTTTTTTCTTATTAAATAACTTTCTATAATATTTAAGAAATAATTACTATTTTCTTGCAATTTTTTTTCATGAAATAATTCACTTTATTTTAACAATTACATTGTAATTGTATTTTAGAGCAATATTTTTTCTCCTTATTTTGAATACTTGCAACATAATATCGATAAACATTTTTTACAACAATTAAAATATTTGAAAACATAACTTGATGCTTATGTCGAAGAAAAGTTTTCAATTTCATCGAAAGAAGCAATTTAATATTATTTGTAATTATGCTAATATCATTTTCTTACATCATATTGGTATTTTAAAATTTTTTTGTGCAACAGTTTTTATTTTACTTATTATTCTAATTATTGTTATATCAGTTTACGATTATTTTTTTAAAAAAAGAAATATATCATTATTTTAACGTTTACGTTAAGTTCCTTTCAGATAGGTTACGTGCCGAGAAAGGTTACCATGTGGAAATTATTTAACTTTGCTTGTGCTTAAAAAAATAACACTTTGAGTTTTATTTTACGAATGTGCAATAGTACTTTTCGTCATGTTCTTAAATCAAATCATGAGGTAAGGAAACCCTCTGATAATAATTTATTTACACCTCTGTTATATTTATATATATTCGTGGATAATCACATCAATATTTCTGTTTTCTAAAAAAAGATGAAACGGGTGAGTCAAATCGGCGCAACTGTGAAACTGTATATTCCTTATATTATCCTAAGTCCGAAAAACATTTATTTACAAAACTTGGAAAGAAAATAAGTTGCGTTATTTAGATGATTATATTAAAACTAATATTTAAATTGAAAAACCAGTTTCTTGAATTGTCATTCAACAACAAAAATAATAAAGTACAATTAAAAACGTAATATAAATCATTTTAATAATAATGTTATGCTTTTATATTGTACTGTATTGAAGACTATTAATAAAAAGGACTTGTTTTCAGGACATCACATTTATTTGCGCACATCTTTTCAAGCATAAATTCAAGACACAATTTTACACAAGCACCACTTTTTCAACGTTCGTCTTTACCTCTCGGAACCAAACTCAATACTAAAATTTCATATCCGTTGCCAGTAAATTATCTAAAATCTAAACTATGATCTGGTGTTGCCAAAAAAAATATCTTAATAAAGAATATTGAAAAAGGTATTACTTTTAAGTTTAAATCGTCTGCTTTTAAAAGTAGAATAGGTAATGTCTTAAATAAAGTATCAAATCGTCTGCCTTTAAAAGTCGAACAGATAAATCTTAAAAAAAGTATCACATTAAATTAAATCGTCTGTCTTTATAAGTTGGACAGATAATATCTTAAAAAAGTATCACAATCGTTTGTTTTTAAAAATTGAATATGTCACAATATATACGAGTTTTACTTGGAACGTACATTTATATTTGCTGAGTCAGTATTAGAATAAACCAAATTGCTTAGTAAGAAGCATATTGTACGAACATTTACCAAAAGGTGTATTACTTTTCAGATTTTATCCTTCAGGATACTCGGACTAGAAATTTAATGATTGATATTCGCAGACCTTTTTCGGTGTATGGTGAGGAAACAAAAGGTTGTAGAGTAACAAAGGAATGAGAGCTCTGTGACCACGAAAATAATGTTACCAATCAATCAAAATGTCATTCCCGCCCTTATGTATTCAATTGATTTCATGTTTTTGTCCATTGCATTGAAGGGGATATCCTATATTCTGAAACCACAATTGGCATACCACCTATTCCTATGGGTGATATATATTGTTAAAAAACGAAAAATTACTATGTGGGTAATGACCTGCTTTTTTTGACTGGGAGAGAGAGAGAGAGAGAGAGAAGAGAAAATTATATATTTTAAACCTATATTTTTTGTGTTAGTACTGTATCAACTTGTTTTCCATGATTAAGGGAATTGAACTTAAGGATTTTAGGGAATCCTGAACATTTCACAAGCAAGTGGATTTAGAATAAGTTGATAAAAGGACATATTGGGAAAAAAACTGTAATGCACTATTTCTAAGTTGGGGGGGGGAGATTATAATAGGAGAGAGTAATATTTTTGCATTTAGCTCATATAATCACTAACTAAAGCTGATGGGTAAACGTATAGTTTCTTCAAAAAAATGGGTAAAGCTGCTAGGGTAAACATTTTTTTTTAAAAAAAAATTCTCTAAAAAATCAAACAATAGGTCTTTTTATATGTAATCAAAGTGAAGCAATTTTTTTACTAAAGAACTTTTAAATAAAATATTACCTTGTTACTTATGCAATAAAATTTGACTTCTTCAATTTTGTAAAATTTGTAATTATATATTTAAAAAAAAATATTATCTTATTAATTTTAAAAGACCAAAAAAATTTTAAAAAAAAAAAAAAAAAAAAAAAGACAGCCTCATAAAAAAAAAAAATGCAAACGCTGATTCAAAATTTACTTTGGAAGTGTTTCAATTAAAAAAAATACGAAACACATAATTTGTTAACAATCGCTTACAATAAAAGTAATAATTTATTGTTAATAGAATTTTTGATTTATAAGTTTGGTAAAACGATCTATCGAATTCTTCTAAGCTATCTATTTCCACAGCACTTACCATCATGAAACTCATGGTAAATATTAGAAAACATCATTAAGTAAAAATAGAAATTTTATTATAATATCTTTAATTGATACTTTTAAATGTGCACTATTATTTTGCATTAAACATCTGTTAATAAAAAGACTATGAGTTTAAAGTGATTTTTTTCACAAGCTCATTACGATGGTATATACAAAATATCTCGCTCTTTTGGATGTGAATTGAATTCCCCCCTTCTTAGTAACTTCCTAAACTACTGTGAACAATAATGTGACAGACACTACGACGTACGTTAGGTAATCATGGAATTTGAATTTCCATCTTCAAGAGAAAATTAGTTGCTCCCCATAGAAAAATTGTTTGCTTGCCACTGATGCTACTAATAATACAAGTAACACGATCTAAAATTGACCTTAATATAGAAATTAAGAAGCAGATAAAGTATATACTTATAACCATACACGTATTAAAATTCAACTGTCCAAATTTTAAAAAAATCAATTGTCTAAATCAGATATATATATATATATATATATATACACTGTACACACACACACACACACACACATATATATATATATATACAGTGCGTGTGTACGTGCTAGCGTATGTGCACACACCCGCAAGTGACGATTTCGATGCCGATTCAAATTCTCACGTTAAAAACTACCACAACTTTCACCTTTCGAGTCTTGGGAAGCGACTAAGCCTTCCAAACCTCAATAAAGAAATCAAGAAAATTCTGCTATGAATTAAAGGAAATTACATTTTATTGAATTAAATATATTTGCACAGAATGCAATTTAAGCAACTTTCCTACAGTTGCAACATAACTGGCGTTAAATTATTAGCGACCAAAAGATACCATGCTGTCAGTCTACCTGGAACAATACGCTTCTGCTTCAAATATATTAGGCTTGCTGGAGACAGACTGGCTGCTGCTATTTCGCATGTTCCGCATGTCGCATTCCCTCCCTACGTCTAGTAATGCACACCCACGCTTTTCAGTAAGTTTGCTAATTAGTTATACATTGTGTATTACCTACTCGCACTAGGCCACACTACTAGATGGCCTGTGCGCTTTTTTAAAACGAGCTTTGTAATTGTTTCTGAACAAGGTTAAAGAAAAATTGTGATAAGTGAGATATTCACTTAGGTAGGGTATGATACGAACGACTTATAGGGGATCGTTTTTTAGTACTTTTTTGTACAATAAAAGTTTATATATTTATTCAAATGACACAGCTCCGTGGGCCACGGGTTGTCCAGACCTGGTCTAAATCAAGTAAGAGAGTAGGTAAACTGATGCACATCAATTAAAATATCAGTTACTGTCCCACAGGTTTCTTTTTAAATCTTTCATAACGTTAACTGATAAAACTAGCCAATAATTCTGTAAAATTCCAGTAATACGTCAGTTTTTAGCATAAGCCCTTCTTAATTTGGATTTCTTTTCCACATTCAGTTTATATTACCTTTATTTTTCTGCATAGGGACTCACATTTTGGTAATTTAAACTCAAGATAACTTATTTTGCATAATTCTTGGACCACGATAGGTGAGTAGTCATGATTTCGAATGTCGTAACCGGAGATATTCAAGTACTGATTTCATTAATGATTTATGGTGTGAAATAATAAGAGCTTCTGCACATGAAATAAAACTGAGCTTTCAAATTCGCTCGTGATGGAGTGGCGGTATTAGAAGGGGATATTGGTTCAGGAGCTGTTTACATCATTTGATTACAGTTCAAAAACAATCCTCGTGTAGTTTATTGTGTGATATTAGTTTAAACCAATGAAAACACAAAATATAATTTTAATATTAACCGGATACTTTTTATCCAATAAAAAAATGGATTTCCCTTGGATATTTTATTTTCTGAATCTTCCTATTATTTTGCAGAATTAAGTTTTCAAACACAAATTTTACGCAGTATCAAGATTCCTTTAAATTCAAAGTATCTTATGCTTCTGACAAAAAAAAAGTGCATTTTTGAGATATTAAGATAGAAATTTTCAGGAATTTAAATTTGTCTCCAATAATTAATAATTTCCCGCCTAAAAAAATATTTCCCGGTTCACACGCCCACAACAAAAAAAATCAATTAAGGAGAACTTTACCTAGAGACGAGGAACAGATCTCAAACTTGGGGAAGGGGGAGGGAGTGAATTTTCACATCAAAAATATCTCAACACTAATGCACGTTCATGCCATTCTATCCACACAATTTTTTTCTCAGAAACTTTTAATAAATACCATTTTTTCCCGCTCAAATACGCAAAGTTAAAGCCAGTTTAATTATGGTATGGGAACATATAATAGATAATATTTTATCTCGAAAAAAAATGAACGGATTTTAGATGATAGAAATAGGTAATTTAAAAAAAAAAGTGCAACGTTCTCTGTACACTACTGAATAGAGAACGACACAAAAGTATAGAATAGAATTAATACTAAAACAATTCTTTAAATGAAGAAATATTTGGAGTTTGTTTAAACCGAATATTTCTTCATTATATATAACCGAAATATTACTTTCATTATTTAACATTAGATATAACCTATTATTTAACATTAGATATAACTTATTATTTAACATTAGATAAAAGGAACATTGGATAATAACGGTTATTAAATTAGATAACCGTAATTGATCACGGGTCGAAACTTATTCACGCAGAAATATCAATCGAGAAAGATAATCATTATAAAGGAATATAACTGAATTTTAAAAAAAAAAATGTTACTCAATAGAATGCAATATTAACGGTCCTTTTTTTTTTTTTACTCAATTTTAAAACAAACTTGCAAATTTGTTAAAAGAAGCAGGCTTATAAACGATAGAAAACATACTTCTCGCACAAATTTTACGTATACTTTTCTGCATAGAATAAAAAATAATGAAACCGTTCCTGGATTAAGGAAGCAATATTTATATTTAGTTCTGAGAACTTATTTCATTTCCCATTCTTCCTTCCCAGTTGCATCATATATGTTTACAAAAGGCCCTTTCCCAAAATTCATTTCCGCCCAGTCATCATCACACACGAGAGCAACTTCCACATTTCCAAACAACCTTCATAACATTGTGTGCAATAATACTCTCTGACCAAACTTATTTCCAGATTACGTCACTGCAATGTCTTCTTATTGAGCAATTAATTCCACCCCTGTCCATTGCAGCCGTTACTTCGATCTGGGCATGCGCTGTTCACCTATCGATCAATCAAAAGTATTTGTCCAGCAAGCGATTTTTTGACGCGAAGGGGTGTCGAAAAGATGGGAAGGAGGGGACGAGAGGAACGGGGATGAAGGGGAAACTGGACGGAAATTGTGTACTTCCGGCCAAACACGTTTGATGGATTGTCTTGATGCAAACTAGGGAAGCGGGGTCTGAGTTTTAGAAACTGAAAATTGAATTTTCGGTTTAAGTTATCGGTTTTAGGGTTTCTATTTCAGTTACACACAAGAAATTGAAATTGAGTATGTATGTTGGTTACAGAAAATCAGTTACCAGATAGCAATCGGTAATAGTTAAAAACTAATTACAGGAAAACAGCAGTGACATCAGAATTTCACAGGGGATAATTCATGTACTTTAAAGTTAAGATATCTGTGATATTTGAAAGATAAGTAAAAGATTAGTGAGATAATTTTTTTTACTTTACGCGACCAGCAAAATTTCTTGTGAAGTATTGAGATGTTTGCTAATTTATCATGTTACACCGAAGAGGCTTGTTGACTTTATTCATTTAAATAAAAAAAAAATATGCATTCGTATCACTTTTTCAGATTAAAAATATACGCTAAGGTATATGTTGTGTTAAAAATTATTTTAAAGGCAGTTGGAAAAGTGCTTGGTGTACTGAAACAACAAGACAAAGAAAAAGGTTATCAAAATAATTTTTAGCTTAAATTATATGGTATTTTGATATATTGTTGGTAAAGTTGATATTTATCATAACAACATCCAATCTTTATTTTGTTGACATTAGTACAATAAGTCACACACTCATGTGCGAATACTGACAACCCCTTCAATATATATATGAATAAAATTAAAAATTATTTTTATAAAAAGGAAAGCATATATATCGCCATTCCAAAATAGGATCTTATCAATATGAAAATGGAAATATTTTCTCTAATAGTATATATTAATGTAAATATTACTATCTATATTTTCCCATTTTATGTCTAAACATTCTGTTTTCCTTCCCTTTTAATATGTAAGAAATTTAAGTAAGTAGGGTAAACGTATTGATTAAATTTAGCTTCAAAATTCATATTATAATTGCTGATAATAAGGTCACAATAATCTGTCTATAAATGTCACCATTTTAGCCTAAGACTAAAGCTTGTCGCCAAAAAATCAAATAATTTAGAAGAATGATAATATCACCTTCTACAAACCAAATTTAGAATAAAGAGAAAAAACAATTTAATAATAATAGCCCTTTAATAATATTTTTTTATAATAGCCCTCAATAGCCAAAATTTTTTTTTTTTTTTTTTTTTTTTTTGCAAAATATTTTGTAAGATTTTGCCAACTTTAGTAATGTAAGTGTTGAAGTCATTATTCACTGTTCTAAATTAAATTGACACATTATGAAATTAAGAAATTAAAAGTATATGAGGAAATTGTATAATATTAAGAGTATAATTTTTTTTTTCTTACATAAAGCTTAAATTCTATCGGAAATTTCTCTATCACTATTTTTAATTTTAATAAAAGCATTATTGTTAGCAAGATATTTATTAGTCATAGTAGTGCAAAGGTTTTTGTATAAAAATAGTTATTAATATAACAAATAATGAACTTTCATGTAGGTTTTTATAAAGCCTTTTAGATTGCTATACTTAGCTCTCTCTCTCTCTCTTTTTTTTAAAGAGTCTTACATATTTAATCTCTTAATTAATACTATATTTATATTCTTAATTAATACTATATTTATATTATACTATTATTGTTGGAAATCATAAGTCTGAAATTTGTACTTTTGTTTATAATCCCACTAAGATTTTCATCCTTAATAATATTTAGATTACATGTCATCATATGTTGGTATTTTTCATTTATATATTCTTTGTAATCCTTACAATTACATTTATTATTGCTCTGTAAATCTTTACAATTATTATAATTATAAGAAACTCGAATATATTTTTTATTAAACCTAAAATATTTTTTACTATTAATATTATTAATAGAAATTAAGTTCATACGCTTATTAAGAATATTGTTGAAGTTTATTTTATGAAAAGATTTATTCATATTATTGATTTTATTAATTTAGTATAAAATTCCTTAGAATTTTGATTTCTCTTTTCTTCATACAAAAAAGGAAGTACTTAATCATTTTAATATTGAATTTTTTTTTTCATATTTATTATTTAAAGCATATATTTTTTCTTTAATAACATCCATGTCCATACAATCCCCCCCCTTCATTTTTGCCTTTTTTTTTCTTTTATTATTAACTTTATTAGAGACATTGAGCATATTAAAACCGTTATTCCCACAAAAATATCCTTTACATCGAATAATATTTTATTAAAATGCAAAATATATAGATCATATAGGTATATAGTATTGAAAGCTCTTATAAAATAGCTTTATACCGCAACATTTGTTTAGTGTTTAGCACTATTCTAGTAATAGTTATCTTTACATTTTCAAAAGTGTGGATTTTAAAGCATCTAATTTCAATATTGGTGCAATTTTTTATGTCCCTAAAATTATTAGTATCATGCCTATGTTGATTAACAGGTATGTTAATATTATAACATGTTTGACATATATATATTTATAATCATATATTTTACATTTAAGTGAGTAAACACAATTATAAGTTTTGCCAAAACTAAATTTGAAATTAATATTAAATTGCTCATAATTAATTCTTTTACAAGTTTTACACTTCTTATTATAACAAATATTGTAATTTAATTTAACATTTTCAAAACAATTTGTATTCTAATCTTAGCAAACCCTTATTCTTATATCTGTAAATATTATAAACCGCTGAAATAAGCGATTTTCGTCTTAATAACTCGAATTAAATAACTCGCTCGAAGTTATTTAATTACTTTTCCGATTCCATCTTGTGAACACACAGTAAATAAGCACGATGTTTAGTTAATTTATTCCAGAGATATCTGAACTTGAACATGGTTAATTTCATTCATATATACTAATACGGAAAATCATCATAAAGTTTAATTATTACCAAGAAATAACCAAGATATCTGGATAAAATTTATTCTGCATATTAATTAATCTTATGTATATAATGCTGTGAATTACAACAATTAATATTGATTCATTTGGTTTCAGGAAGCCATAGATTGAAGTAACCCGTAGTATCTTAAAGTTTTAATTATTATCCCTAAGTATCGTAAAGTCTTAGTTATTACTGAAACATAATCGTTTGGTAGCTAAATAACAAACGAACTGTCACTATCCTATGCATCAGAAACCTCTTTAACTCCTCTCACCGCCTTTGCTCACACGTCCAACAATTGGAATTTCTACTAGAGATGGAAACTTAATTTTTATTTATTATTCATAAGACTTCTCAACTTTGTTACTATTCAGAGTCGTGCATCTCTCACAGAATTTCTTGACTTCTCGAATACCATCATTTTAAAACTCATAAGATTGAACTCTATATTTTCTCCATATTGAGGGTTTCTTCAATCTAAGGTTTCCTGAACCTTAAAAAAATCCTTATTAACAGTGATAATTTACAACATTATGTACATTAGGATAAATTAATATGCAGAATAAATTCTATCCACGCTCATGATTATTTTTTGTAATAACTGAAACTTTATGATATCCTCTCACACATTTACAGTTGACACTCTCTAAACCAAACTTCTTGAAACCGGGCACTTCTTGGATAAAGATACGGCCGATTAAATCTTGTACGGAATATAATATACATCACTCCATAAAATAAGACAAGAACGCGTTTCTTATGTTCGAAAAGGAATAAAATGAACATTCAAAACTAATTTGCTTAGAATTTTATATAAAAATACACATGAATTTCTAAATTTGAAACCAGAATACCTATAATTTAAAAACCCTTTAATTCCATTTCACCCGGAAAAATATTTCCTATGAAACTCAAATTCATGCAACGGTGAAATATAAATCAGAATGCCAATGGAGGTTTGTTTAAACTGTTTTTTACTGAAGGTATAAAATACCATTAATGATATTGCTTTCATACATTATCGTAAAATGTGTGAATATTTTGAGTCTGAGCTATACTTTTTTCTTTCTGAGTAAATTGAAAGCTAATGCAAATTTACGATTACTCAGGGTAATATACACACTAATGCTTGATGAATATCATTTGGCACAGAAGTTTCGATGCGCTTGCATGCGTTTACCACCGTTCAGTAAATACAGGAACCATTATGAAGTAATTATCTTAATGCAGATGTGAACTGTAGCCGCGATCATTTAGGCGCTGTAGCTTTCTATTTAGTAATTGGACAGAGAGGCATAGCGATTATGCGTGGGATCACCATAATAGGAGAAAGTCTTCTTCTGATGCTAATAAATCGTTAGAATTAGAACTAAAATGCTATTTTATTTTAACGAAAGAACTACCTAGGTCTATAAAGAATTTATGTAAGCAGGGGGGAATGGCAAACCATTTTAAAATAAGAGAGGAAAGGAATAGAGAAAGAAAATGAAAATATGTTTTCTCTCTCTCAGACGTTCGTCTCCTTCTCTACATTCTGTCCTTGGATGAATTGCAACTCAGTAAATTAATTTCAAATTCATTGAAATTAATTGAATCATTGTCATTCAATGCCACAGAAAAAGTATTTTGTTAATAGTTTTATAAACAAAATGAATAAACTTTTCCTGTAATTAAAAAAATATAACCGAATAGAATTGTTCTACGATTTTTGAATCCCTCAACATTCAAATTTATTTTTAAGATACAAAATTAAGTGCTTTTGTAATGTAGGGTGCAATAATTTTGTAAAGTAATATTTAGTGCTTTTGTAATTAATTTAGATTACTTACTGTGAGTTGTAATGTACGCGTAATTCTATTTTTTTTAAATACAATGTATTTTTAACACCTAGACATTAAAAATACATTGTATCTGTGTGTATAATGACTATTAAAAATACATTGTATCTGTGGAAAATAGAAGAACTGTTCCGGTCTCTTCAAAATCACCTAAAATAATTCAATAAAACTAAAAAAACTCATTTTTAAATACAGGGTTACTCAAAATAAATCATCCGAATTCAGATTTCCATTTTTTCAAAAATAAACGACACATAATGATAAGCAATACATGAATACAAAGGAGCACTGTCTAAATTTTATATTGTGAAAAATAAATGGCCCTGGTATGCTCTTCGTGAAACTATTTCAGGAAACTGTTTTAGAAGCTTTCGCGGAACTACCTCGCAGTGGAGCAGATGATTAGATGATACGTAACTGACCACTTAAGTCACCTGAAACGGCCTTATGTGATTTCTTTCTTTGGGATTTGTAAAAAATAAAGCGTATGCGCCACTATTACTCACAAATTTAAGAGAACTTAAGCAAAGGGTTGCTACTGTACAGTCAATTACCACTTAAACTTTACAGCGTGTTAAGCAGGAATATAAATATTGAATTGATATTATACGCGTAACTAAAGAAAGTTATATCGAAAGCTTTTTTTTTTAAAAAAAAAGACCATCCATATTTTGAATTCATTTATTATTTATCATTCTGTGTTGTTTATTTATGAAAATATGGGTTGAAATCGGATGAATCCTTTGAATGATCGTAAAATATGATTTTTACAGGCTTCACATTTTATTTTATTGGGATTGCAACCGCTATAAAAATGTATATATTATAAAGGGTTATAGAGAGTAAAATTTCCCAACCAGAAAACCGAACAGGATGTTTTATGGGTTATAGTGGAGTGAAATTTGAACAACAGTAATTCAGATCATGCATTCGAGATTTATTAAACAAAAAATATACAAAATACAAAAAGTCTCTAATAGGTGACATTGTTGATAGGTGACATTGACAAAGCATTCTACGGATGTTGTATGTGTCCCATAGTTCACCACAATCCTTCCCAATTGTAAAACAGAATGTTCTGCTGTAAGTTCACATCAATTCAATTAACATGTCGACTAATGCAGTCTGTTAGATGTGTCAAAGTTGCGGGTTGTTCTCCATCACTTAAAGATTTCCCACACAATTTTTAACAATGTTTGTGATCTTCGAACTGAATCAACATAACTGCTTCCACTGTTCTATTTTTATGCAGCACGGTGTACCTCTCTGCATACAACGTGGAGTTCAATAAGTGTTACAGCTAACTTTCACAGACTCATGGGTGATAAGATTTTTTTCATAGCATCTTGGCCTCACTCGCCTAATTTTAGCTCGTACAATTCTAATTATAGGGACTCTTAAAGGATAAGGTCAATGAAGAATAACCCGTAACCTTGACTCATCTGAAAAAATTCATTTTTCGGCATGTTCATGGAATAAATGCAGACTTTCCGTTGTGATATACACTGTTTTGCGATTGGCAAGAGTTATGGGAAACCATGGAACACGTATAACATTTGTAGAATGCTTAATGCGCTGAAGTCTCACCTACCGATGATTTTTTAAACATATTTTAATAAATTTGAGAACATAACTTGAAGTGTTTGTTGCCCAAATTTTATGTCATTATGATCAAACAACACCCTGTATAGCCCTCTGGGTTGGGAAATTTTAATTTCGACAACCCTGTATATGAAATAAATTTTCATTGGAAAAGAATTTTTTCAAAAAAAACCCTTTTCTGTTTGCTGGTCGTAAATGTTTCCAAGTGGATACTTAAGATTACGACACACAAAATATGCACAAATACGAAAACGAACGAAGAGAAATGGCTGCACTAGCGAAAAAAGTATTTTGTTTCAGGCCGGTAGCAACATTTGGAGATTTATCACCTCTGTGCGGCTAACCGAAACATACTAAGAAAATAATATCACTAATTAAAGAATATCAACAAAATATTTAAAACAATTTGAAAATGAATCAGGATATTATTCGTTGTCTTTATTTGACAATAAACACATGAGTTTACTGAAGAGTGTAATATCACAGCTATCACTAGATATATGTTGGTCATCAACATCTCCCATTGGAGAGAGAGCTTTCTGCGCAAACATATCGGCTGCTGACCAATGATTTAATTAATTATTTATTAGCTATCAGAAAAATTAATACATTTATATGCTCACGAATTTTATTTTAATTCTTATTCAAATCGAACATCTCTCTCAAAAAATTATTTTTCACTTTTTCTCCAAACTTAAAACTCAGATTTTTCATGCAATTCTATATGTATTGAAGTTATAAGTCAGGAAATTCTCTGCAGTAAAAGAAGGAAGAAAATATTAAGCAACAATTTAAAAGTGACAAAAAAAATCTACTGATTATAAAACTGCATGAAGTGTTTTGTAAATCTGAGAAGAGTAATTTGAAACATTTGTTTTACTAAAAATTTTGGTCGATCGAGTAAAACTATAATATAAAAATATTCGTGAAAAATGGAATGAAATTTACTTCTTAATTAATGATAATTCAAAATTGTGCAAAAAATGGTTCGTGTAAAAACGGAATAGAATGTGATAAAATATTTAATCCAAAATGCTGTACATTCAGAACAGCACATATAACTTTTCAACTCGTGTTTTGTTGCATTCATGCGTTTTCAGAACTAAACTTTCTTTGGTGTAGTGATTGTTGTAGCTTTATTTGTATCTAATATGCTGAACAAGCGTAGAGCATTTGATCTTTTTAAATATTTGTTTTTCAAAGAATACACTTCACGAAAAAATTTTCCAGGCTCTTATATGAAACATCTACATCTTTCTTTCTACAAACTAGAATTTCTGTACTAAAAATTATACTGTATTCTTTTTTTTTAACAAGAACTTTCTTCTATTCTATAACAAAAGAATTCCATTTTATTCGAATAAGAATTTCACAGAGGAAGTAAAGAAGGGGAAGAAGATAATTGTATTAAAAATGTAATAACTTTATAGAAATAAAATAAAATAAGGATTTTATCATAATTATTGCAAAAAATACATTTATTATTTTCCAACTCTGAATTGGGGAATGAATGAATTGATTTATCATAAGATAAAATAGAAAACTGGATACCGAGAGAAAGAAAGAGAGAAATGACGAAAAAATAATAAGAACGAAAAAAGTTTGCAAGTCAAATTAATTTTGTATTTAAATTTAGATAAAAATAGATGTTTTATTTTTACCATCTTAATATAATAATAATATTAAATAATAATAATTTTATATATATATATATATATATATATATATATATATATTATAAATAAAAATATTATTTAAAAAAACAAAACTGATTTTGCATTAAATTTCATATTAATCGATTTCTTTAAATCTTTTTATTACTATAGATTTTAAGACAAAAATTTAATACTAAGAACTGTTATAGATATCACTTTTCTTTGCTCGCATATTGCTTCACATTCAAAATTTTTAATTTTAAATGCTTACTAATTCAATTCCGTGAACTTTAAAGCACATTAATCACTGTTAATCATACTGTACAAATTCGACATCATACAAATGTTGATTGTATTACGAGATTGCGGGTTTATTTTTCTTTGAAAGATATTTGAATTATTTCACAAAACTTCAGATACAAGCAAAACATGCGTTGACTGTTATAGATGGAGAATTGTAAGGATGTATCGTGTAAATCATGAAATATATGTTTGTTAAAACTAAAAAACTGTATACTATATTTCTCTTATTATAGATATAGTTCTTTGATGAATAGTAAATAAGAAAAAAGTTCATGAAATCGAGTTCCTTATATTTTCAGAAAAATGGAATATACTTTAAATATTTCCATTATTAAGATTTTTTAAAGGAGCAATAATTTTTTTAATTCATCTGTTATTTTTTTTTAGCAGCAACAGTAGTAGTTAAGAAAATTTCCAGCTATACACTCAAATCGGAATACAATATGTTATCCCTCACAAAAGAAGCATTATCGTTTGCTAACGGAAAAGAAACCTTTTAGAGCTTTTAAGGCTTACCTGGAGTAACCATAGCAACCTACTGACTACGGGCGCCTGCAGTTTGTTGAGATCGCTAAAAGGCCACGTGATCATGACATGCAAATCTTTTTACTGCCATGCGTCCTACCTGCTCCTATCAGAAAAATAAATTTTTCACCCTTTTTTTTGCATTTTTATTTTTATTACCCTTTATTGTCGTAAATATGTTTGCTCAAGAGCGGTCATAAAAAGCGTGCAACTCGGAATAAATCAGATAGTGGTGTTGTGGAAAATGTTTTAGAGGTTCTCCTTTGTTCGATAAACAAAGCGTTCTACTGTATTTATGAGGTGGGAGATGGTAAACATAAAAAAAAGGGAAGGATACCACAATATAAGTGAAACCCCTGAAGGGGAAAAAAAATGTGGGGTGGTACAGGATAAGAATTTATGCTAATTTTTAACCTGGTTTTTATATGACTTTTACGACATTCGATAAGTACTTAGATACTATGTTTGCAGAGGAAGCGAGTAAAGAATGACAAAGGTTTCACCTTTTTTTCTTCCTTTTTCTTTTATAGGCTTTGTCCTAGGGTTTTGATAGATATTTTACAAAACAAATTACATGCACATTATGTATTTTAAGGAACAGTAAATGATTTTAATTTTAGATGTATTCAAAAAGTTTGAAAAAAAATATGTTATCTTAAAATTATATTGAATTACATAAATATTGAAACTTTTTCCTTCAAGAAAAATATCTTAAAATACTAAGATTATGGGATTTTTGGTACATTTTATATTTCTTTTTGAGGAACATTTTATTGGCTAGTAGTTTGAGCGAAGCTTAGGAAACCTAAGTAATTATAGCATTAAAGATATTTATAATATTTTTCATTCATTTAAAGTCGCAATAAGAAGAACGTTTCCTCATAATTAAGTGTAGATTCCTGTATAAAAACTCGCCCTACTTTTCTACAAACACTTTACTTGGAATAACTCCTTAGGAGACCTCTAAAACTTCTTTTTGGATGCGGTAGCTTAGTGGTCATGGTCAAGGACTTGCGACCCGTGTTATTTTCTCCGAGACGTGGGTTTCGAACCCTGATGCCACTAGAGCCACCGTGTGACGGGGGCTGATACACACAATCTTTCTTGGTCCTAAGGCCTCCCTTTGGCTTTGAAGAGGAAGGTGCCAACTTAGGTATCATCCTCGTCACTTGACCGAGGCTCAAAATTACGAAGTTCGTCGCCAATAGCAGTCGCGCTGGTTCTCTGTGCGACGTTAATAAACAATCTCAACTATCACAATCTTTAAAGTTTCTTTTTAAATTATGTATGGTTATTTAACTATGGTCCGTTGACAATAGGCTCCAGTGAGTTCTAGTTCGTTGTTAATTCAAACTAATGAGCTAAATCATGGTATAAATTAAATATTATTCAAAACATGCCTTATGAGTCAGATTCAAATATAAAATCAAAGGAACTACTTAGCCTTTTCTGTTTCTTCTTGAATAAGTTTCGATAGCTAAATAATTCAAAATGCACAGCATTGAAAATAATTGTTTACATAATTAAAGAATGCTCATGTAAAAACAAACTTTAAGTAGTCTGTAAAGAAGATTGAATGTAGAATATCTTTAGGAAATATTAGCTGGAATATCCGTTCTTCGCAAGTTTTGAACTTTTTTAAAATAATATCGAATAATCTAGTGAGCAAGCACAAAATTTTTCATTGAGAGCATTTTGCATTTTGACATCCATGACGCTTTTTAGCACTATTTAAAAAAATTACTAAAATTTGGCTAATTATTTACACACCTGAAAGGAAGCCAGCCTCCTTAAAAATGATATCTCAAATGGGTGCACAAATCGCAATCCTGCGACTTTTCGTTTGAATTTTTAGATTACAAAGCATATCAAAACTTACTTTAGCATTAAATTTAAAAAAAAAAAAAAAAATTACTAAGGCAAATTTCGAAAAAACCTCTTCGAAGTGCGCGCGCAGCATCATTCCCTACAGCTTCAACCTACTAATGTTCATACATTTGGGCTTTTTTGTCTCTGAGTCCTCCAGTTACACACATACTCACAAATTCTTTCTTCTATTTATATAGTATTTGAAAATCCAATAGTTACGAGTTTTTAACTCGAGATATCAGAAACTTAACTGATCTTCGTCCCCTGAATGGTTCTAATCAACCCATTTCTATAATTTATTATGTGATAAATCTCACGGATTTTTAAGCATGGCATCTTATATTTTATGTATTCCTCAAATATATATATATATATATATATATATATATAGCTTCTAATTTTTTGAGACTTGTAGAATTGATTTTTTCCCTTAAGAAAATTAGAAATTTACATTTTTCCTGACTGCGCTTAATTAATCCATATAACTAACTTAGTATTTTTGGATTATCTGAATTTGAAATAACTCTTGATAGATGTCACGTGATAAAAAAAAATTTCCTTATAATTTGGTTTTCAATCGGACAATGACTCATGTTTCAGATGAACCGTAAAAAATAAGTTGATAACTCTCCTTTCAACTGTGTACTCCGAGGCCAAGTTTCAATTGAGAAAGAATAAAGTTTCACGTTTCATAGTTCCAAGTTTCAAATGAAATCAGATATAATTTCATATTACAGTAAAACTATAGATAACGTAGTTAATACTGATAAATTATTTGCCACATGCATATGCAAATGGAACTGAGAGATAAACTCGGTATTTGTTTTACAATGCTACTGACCTAGCTGCAATAAATGCATTTGTTGTTTCATGTGTGCAAATCTTTCTTACAATCAAAACAAGCAGAACAAAAGACACCTTTTTCTGAAAGAACTTGAAAAACAACTAACTAAACCACACAAAAATATTTAGGTGAAAAAAAAAATACCTTATAGCAATAAAAGAGAAATTGGTAGTTCAGCACATCGAAAAAGCAAGAAAATATCATATTACCTAAAACTGCAAGGTGCAAAGCACACTGTCCAAAGAGGAATCAACAAACATAAAAGAGGTATGCTTCATGTGCTTCGTTTTTCTTTTCCAAGAGCATGTAAATATGTTCTGCAAATTTTGTTTGTTTTTAAAAAAAATTCAAGAATAATTGATGCAAAGCATAATAAATATGTAGTTAAAAAATATATTGCTTTTCAAACATTTAAATATTTAAACTGCTTGTACAAACAGAAATTTGGACATTTTAAGAGTTAGGGAAAAAATATTTTATAAAAATATAGCTATAAAAATATATAATGGGCTGTGTATCGTAATAAACAGAAAAAAATAACTGAAATAAGGCTATATAAAATATTTATGTGTCATATCCATCCACAAAAGAACACCATGAGCACGCCAAGTGAACGATAATTGCACCACTTTTGCTTTCATCATTTTTGTTGCTAATAATGTAAACCTAGAATTTGGTACGGTTCTCTCAACGAATGTAGATGCATTCGATATTGTCCGACAAACAACAATGTAAAGCATATTTGCAATTCTGTAAATAATTAGTTCCTACCTTAATATATGATTTTTATTCAATTTTAAGCAGTTGTTCCACTTATTTTATTATTTTGTGATTTTATTCTAAAACCTCAAAGCATCGCTGATAGAGTTGCGTCTTTAGTGCGAAATATATAATTATGTGAGAAAAAAAGCAGTTCCATATTATAATCTAAGATAAATAAATGACCAATACAGGCAAAACGGAACTCTTTTTAAATGAGGTACACAGACCGAGAAATCAAACATATATTTTGGAAATATACGTAATGAGATTTTTAAGACAATCAATTCAGATTTCCTCAAATTTAATTATAGAGTAAAGTTTTGAAGGGCAATTTTGAAACCCCTGGACATTCTCTTGGGATCTACTGTTGTATCTACATCTTCGTAACAATCCACTTATGGCGAATTTATCTTATGTCAGAGACAAAGCCAAACATGAAATAGATTTTCAGGTTATAAAAAATCGCAAGTTTCACATAAATTCATTTAGTTGTATGATACTCGCATGCGTAAGACTCACCATAATAAATCCGTTTATTAAAATGAGCTATTAAAATTTAGATGCAATCCTTAAAATGGCAACTCCCTCCCCTTAACATGCAAAATGAAAAACCCTTTAAGCATCACTGTATAGGAGATCCAATATTGAATTCCTTTTATCGCAGAGAAAGAAGAAGAATTATAACATAACGCGTAATTAGACTATCTTAATCACAAAGCGCTTCTTTGCTCGTTTTTTTAACTTCTCGAAAAGTTAATGTACAGTAGAAATAAATTACTCGCAAGTCGTAACTAACAATGACAGGAATAAAAAGCATCTAATAACTTACCCGGAATTACTTTCTGGACCAGTTGGTAAAGGCGCGACAAAAGATGTATTGGATGAAATTGTTTTCAGATGGGAATATGGACAATTCAAGCCTGCCTCTTCACCAAGGTCAGCCTCACGTGGCAGGGGAAGTAGCGTCGTGGCATTCCAACGAGCAGATTAGAGTTTGAAACTTAAGAATTCACTCTTCGTAAACTATATCAAATCTCTCTCAAAAAAATTGATTTTGAGAATTTTCGCTTTGGGCTCTTCACTGAACTTGAATGCGAATTTCCCCCCTTTCCTATCCTCAGCCAGCTGCCACAGCTTGATTGGAAGATTAAAAATCTCTCTCACCTCACCTTATCTACAGTATAGCTCTTCAGAGTTTAATAACAAGCTTTCCAAAATTTTATTAGTTTTGATTAACTATTAATAGTACAAAATCATAATTTTTAAGATTTTGTTTCAATTTTTCACTTAATTCACACACTGTAAAAACTTTTTAATTCTAATCGGAAGCATTTTATTGTACTGCTTACTTGGAAAAATTGTTCAGTGTTTTCTCAATTCCCGTTCCGACTGAAGACAAAGGCTCGATTAAGGCTAAGTGCTGCAAATTTACCATCGACACAGATCTCCGCTAAAGCAGCGAAACTGTTTAGGCCGGAGTAGTTCGGAAAAAAAGATGAGTAAGCAACCAAGTTACAATATTTTTTTACACAAAATGCACACATTTATAATTAAAATTTATTTAAATACATTATTTTATCCCCTGCCTGACGGGTAAATGTATTTATTTTTGAAGGAATTTTTAAGCGTGTTTGTTATCACAGCACTTGCAATAAATTAAATGAATGCTTTTTGTTTCGTTTTGTGACGGACTCGTATTATCCGTCTCGTCCGCCATCTTAAAATTTATTCACAAGATCTAAATTTCAACCTAAAGTTCAAGCACAGACTAAGTAAATAAAATTGGCAATTCTATCTGAATTTTATGTTTATTTAATCTTTTAATAAGAGGGCGCTCTCAAACAGTGTATTTTCTTTATCCGCGAGATCTAACCAGTTCTTAATCTGTCAAAGAATACGCTTATCAGAAAAAGAATGCAAGTACTTTCTTCAATTGCTCATACATCGTTGAGTCCTATCTCACTACTTACGCCAGGAGACTACTCACATCATACCAACACTCTTCTTATTTCCGTAACCTTAATTATCTTCAATTCAATTCTCTGTCTCTTTTATACGATTTGATTTTATCCATTCACTCCGCTTCCGAAGCTTACTTAATTTGCATCACATTCCATTGATTAGGAAGAAGCTGGTAACTCAAATATAAAATCAAAAAGAACCCCTAGATGTAGGTCAAAGGGAAATAATTCGGGTTTTGCCCATGTTACAGTACGTTTGAGATGAAAAGTGATAAATAAATACTTATTTTTTCAACTGTTTTTCCTAAATTAAATTTTCGTTTGTTTATTTCACAAGTGGGTTACAAACGCGTGATATTTTCGACGACGATCTACTTGGAAAAATCGTTACCGTCTCTGAAATACATCCTCTGTTATCACTTATAGTCACGTCAGAACGAAATGAAAACAGCAGACTTTTTTTGGAAGTAGAGAAAGATAAACGTAACAGGTGACAGGTTTTAATACGATTCGATGTTAACAATAACCGCAACAAACTCTTGATAAATGTTTATGTGTTGCACAATTTAATAATTTAAATAAGTACCGTTTTGACATTAAGTAATCGTATTTTAGTGTGTAATCCCTCTAGAGGAGTATAGTTAGTTTGTGTCCGAAATCAGCAGTTGCTATTTTAGCACTGAACTTAGACAATGCCTATCGCTAGTTACAAGGGACACCTGTGAAGAGATACAATCCGATAAAGAGATATCAAACTCTCTTTCCAATAGCTTTTGCATGAGATCTCTCAGAGCTCGGTAAGCATTTTTGTTTTAAATCAGCTGCAAGATATTTAAATTTAAACAATCTGAAGGGAACTTCTCATTTCCGATCGAGTTTAAGAAAGGACAATTGCAAAATATATGGTGTGCCATTTTTGTACCAATTTCTCTTAAACATTATTTGTCTGTGTGTGTAAAAGCATCGTTTGATAGCATCTGAAAACATTAATTCATTGTTAAGATTGAAAAACGCAATTATTTCTTATCATAGCTCATGGCTGATGGAAAACCGTATTCGTCAACCTTAAAGACGTAAAAAGTGTTAAACAAATATTTTAAATGACGATTTGTTGTATTCAGAATTATTTATCGAGATAATTGATTCAAATAATTAGATTATTAATCTTAGCTACCGAAGAAATCCATCATTAAGAATAACTTTCTTTCTTTTTTTTTTCGAAAATTAACCATGCCGTATTTCCATTAGATAATCATTCCACGTGGAAATATTACAATGGACATCTAATGAAACTTACATTAGTGTAATGAATATTTATTTGAAATATACGGTAGTATAAGAGAGAAAGAAGCAATATGTATAAAACTTAATAAAATTCTTTTTTAATACCCGAGGAGCTATTGTTTTAGGTGGATCACTTTTGGCATACCAGATCACTTTTCAATTTTTTATCCTTTGCTTCAATTGTGATTATATTTAGCTTAAATATATTCAATTCAATTATTTATCGTTTGCTTTAATTTTAATTATACTTAGCTTAAATATATTCGATTTAATAATTTATCATTCACTTTGATTTTAATATTAGTTTACTATTGTCCGTTTCTTGATATTTCGTCGCTTTTGTTAATTCTTATATTTAATTGAATAATTTAATAATAATTATAAAAAAAGCGCCCCTTGGGTGGCTAAATCTTTTATAATTTCTTTAATAAACTTTAGATAGAGCTTTTTTTAAAAATATTACCACCGGGTTTTTTTGTTAGTCTCTTTCAGTCTTTACTTCTAGACAAAAACACCTTCTTAAGGCACGTTTTCATAAATTCCAGAAGACAAAAATCTGAAAAATTTCACCGTCTACTTAATTTATACCTGTGAAATACCTAAAATTGTTTTTGACATAAACACATTTTCCATTAACCTTAACACCTTCAATTCAAAGAGTGTTAATTAAACGCTAATTTATTTATTAACTCCTTTAATTAATTTTACCGAACACGTCCGAAATAATACACCATGTCAAAAATACCCACCTTTCTTAATATGTGTCAAATTGACTTCTATAAATTAAGTTGTATGTAATGCATAAAGCATAGTGATATGAAAATTCCAGCCATTGCGGTGTTCAAATAACCTTGCAAGTATGCTAATTAGAAGTATAAAATATAGTTTTTAAAACATTATTAGTGACGCTGGATTCTTGGTATTTGTTATTTTATTTTTAAAATTAATTGTTTTATTGTTTAGATTAATTCATAAATGGTATTTACCCTTGTCGTCGTCCCCCCCATTTGTACGAGGAATGAATATTGCAACGAAAAGTTTGTTGCAGGGTTTTAACAAATAAAATTTTCTACTACTGTTACTTTTAGATCAAATGATAAATAGTTATGTCTTCTAACAGTCTATTTCCTTTAAAAGGAATAATTATGTACGATTGTAGAGACAAATTTTCCTCAAAAAAAATTTCAATAGTTCTTGTTATAATTGTTGTTGAAATAATTATGTTTTCTTTTCTTTTTTTTTTTGAAAATAAAATGGAATTTAATATCTTTCGGCTTAAGATGTTAAAGACCACACCATTGATTCTCCCTTTTACTATTCACTTAAGCCTTTTAAATTCAAATATGTAACCATGACCGCCATGTTGTGCTCTCGATTAGGGTTTACAGGCATTCAATAAGTGAAAACTATCCTAATAACGAATAGATTAAAGAAGTTTTTTAAACATTACACTTAGGATACAACAAATTAAGGACAAATAATTAAGGGACAACATTTAAGAGTAAACATAATCATACAGAACCACATCCATCTCCGGGAGGAATGCCATATTTACTTGTTGGCTCCTCCGAATGGATTACTGAGAATTTCGAACTCAGTTCTCACCACTCCTGTGCCGGCCGCTAAGTTGCACGCTTGAAATAGAGTTTATTTACAAATAGAGTTTAATTAGTATACTATTTAGTATACTGTAACATTTGAAATCGGAATATTCCTTTATCAAAGTTTACTTAGAAAGTTACATGCACAGATATGAGAGAGTAGAATTACAAGTAATTTAAATCGAATCTATGAGAATTTACCCTCAATACTTGAAAATATTTATAATATTCAAATAAAAAAATGCTACGTGATATGTTTTTTGGGTTTTTATTCTTATTCTGGATATATTACTTCATATGAAACTTGCAGTATTTTTCGAACTGTGAGGAGTAAATTTTTGTATAGAAAAATCGTGTTAAAATTGGCACGTGTCTTGTGATCCGAAGGTATGAGTAACATTAAAATATGCATCGAAGCTATTAGAGAAATTAAATACTGGCACAATATGTTAATAAAATTAATATGACATAGCAGAGTGAAGGTAGGAATCGAATAGTTTTAAGCAATTTAATCTTTGAAATCTTTCTTTAGTCTTATCTTTTTTTTTTTTTTTTTCCTATTTTGTAAATGATATTGTAAATTTACCAGACTTAATGAAACATTCTACTCTAAAAATTGTTCCATAAATTTGGAGCGCGTTGTCCGTTGCTTCTTGTGGTCCGAAAAATATGGTATTTAATTGATAGTAAAAAAATAACAGTTTGAAATACTTCGTTTTTACATTGCTTTTAAAAGTAGTTTTTTTTTTCCGTAGCTTACCTTTTTTTTCTGCTTGTAAACAGTGGCGGCGTTTGGGAGTTAGAAGTGGAAGGGGCCAAAAAATTTAGGTAACAAAAGCTAGCGAGGGGAGGTAAGAAATAGATCCACAATCGCAAAATTCTGAATTTTTTTTCAAAATGGCAAGTTTTCGGCGCTTTCTGAGTGAATTTGTACCGAGAAGTAAGAGTTGTTAATTTAACCAACTTTACTGTAGTTTAGTTTTAACAATGGTGCGTATAAATATTTTTATTTATTTATTATTTTTTCAAATTTTGATCAACAATATAACTTTCATCAAAGAAACAATATTACACATGTATTACAATTAAATAGTTATGTATTAAAATTATACACATATTACATATATGTTATTATATCTGTATTAAAATCTCATCATTGATCAATAATGATTTCATTTAAAAAGTATATCTTGTTTAAAATAAACATCAAAAATAATTAGCCAAAATTCCACGTGTGAGTTTACTTAGAGTCTTTGTTTCATACTCATTATTCTACAAAATGCGCAAGAAAGAATAAAAGTACTCTTGTAAATTACTTGTGCTCAGTAACTTTTAATTAGGTACTCAACTCAATACAGTCAATTTTATTATAGAAAGGAAGATATACAGTGAAAAATAAGTTTTCTGGTCATCTGTTTAGCACCTCTTTTTAAACTGCTTTAAGTTTTTGTCTTTGTTTATTCCTGGGGTAGACTCCTACACATTCATTCACATTGACTACTCTTCTTCAAATAACCTGCTACACTTGCTGCTCGAGTCTCCATAATTTTCAGAGGTGCTTAACGAAATGGCTAGCCACCCCACATGAGTCAAACAACCGAGCATCTATGTATTACATCACATTTTGTGCATATTTCAGCTGCAAATTTTTTACTAATCAAAGAAACGAAAAAAAAAAAAAAAAAGGGAAAGATAATTGGGTGATAAAACAACAGGGCTGATACATGTTTTGTTTACAATTCCTAGTTTTAGGAGGATAAAATGTAATAAAAATTTAATTTTTAACCAAAAAAGTAGGAGCGAGACCCCTTCCCCTCCACTTAATAACTCCACTGCATGCAAATATTGATATTTTTTTCAAATTCATCTGAAAATGAATCATCTGGTTTGCAGCAAACATTTCTAGTGTAATTTTTTTTAATGACCGTGCCTTTTAAAAACCTTACGATTCATTAATTCCGAAATTTCCCAATAGATGGCAAAACTGCCTTCAATAACGATTATCGAGCCTCCTTTTTTTCCCTTCCTTTTCACGATTTCGGCTTCTTTTGTAAGGATAAATAGCCTTCAGGTTATTCCGACAGCAGATGTTCTGCAGATGCCCCTCTTCTTAAACATCTGCGCGCGCGTGGCACGCGCCAATTACAGGTCAAAGAACATTTTTACGCAGTTCTTTTCTTGGATGTGTTCCACGGGGATGAACGCGTATCACGTAATTTAGTTATGTTTTCGAAAGGTCCCTCAATTTCATCCCTTGAAGTTTGTTTATGGAAATATGAAGGGGCAGATTGGTATGCTTAAACTCAAGAAAACTAGAATTATCTCAACTTGCTTATAATGAACACATCACAAAGAAAAAGAGATGAGGTTTAGAATAACTTTAAAAATATCTTAAATTCTGAGTTTCAAAATTTTAGTTAAGAGTTAAGGCGAGACTCTCTTTCTCAATATCGCATTTTTTTAAAATCTATTTCGTAATGATTTATTCAAGTAAGGAAAAAAGATTATTTACTTAATAACATTGAATATAAATCAGTTAATATACTAAAACATCTCCCATATTCAAATTTCAAATGATCTGACTTCAAAAAATTATTATGGTTTTATTTTTATTCTGAATGAATATACAGTACCATTCACACATTATGTTCAATATATTTTTTGTATTCATTTTGATGTTTTAATTAGTTTGCATGTATAAAAATTTTCTGTGAAATGATTAACAAGAGTTTTTTGTAGCTAAGAATTAATGAAAACTCAAATTCCATGAAACTGCCGCTTCTCACAAAGTTCTATAACTCAAATTTCCTTCAATAAATATGGTGCATAACAAGTACAAAAATAAATATATATGTTCTCACTACAATTCCGCTCATATCCATTTCGCTATTGGTTTTAGTTACAAAATAATGAAATACGTCCTAGCAGAAGGAAATCATAATGTAAATTATCCATTCCTTTATTAAAATGAAATGATATATTTCAAGAAAGATTGTTTTTTAAATCTTTTTTCCGCCGATTATTTAAAATTAATCCTTTTAATTCACGATGTATTCTTCTAAATTTCTTGTAATGAAATGAAAAAAACAATCACGTAGCAAATTTATGACAGGAACATAATAATATATTTCTTCTTAGATGGTGTCCGCTTACTATTCATTGTCAATGAAGAAACAGAAAACAATATGCAATTAACTTCGCTTTTGAGAAGCTAACAAGTTCTTAAATTGATGCCTTTTAGTACAAATGAATTGGAACAATTAGTCACAGATTTTAATCTTAAATGTTAGACAATGAGTTGAAATTTTGTATTCATGTTTGAACATGTCTTTTCATTTCTGTAGAAATGAAAACCAATAAATCCATGCATAACCTTCAGACATGCGATGTGCAAGTCACGCAACGCCTCGATTTTATGGAAATGATTGATAACTGAGTGATGACACATCATCATAATTCTGATTGCAACAGGTTGTATTACGACGTGCCGTGAGATTTTTAAAATCGAATGAGTAATATTTATTTCTTAGATGGGAAGAAAATTTTAAAATATGCACATTTGTATCCTGCGATTCCATTGAATAGGAGGAACTGAAATTTGAGAAACTAAATTTTTAGCACCTCTGTTGCCCAGAGACTTCAAAAAGTCAGATGGGGAACCTAATTGTTTTAGAATGAAAGTGGTTCAACCCCTTGTACCCTTGGTAGGAAGGGGAAGCGGGGTATTAAACACGGGAATGGAGTAACTCACTGAAATAACGCACATTGGTCAGTTTTTCTTTCCATGAATGTCATGTCCTTCGCATCCGAAAAAATCATTACCGTAACTTTTCCGGCAGGTAAGACCATCTTCACCTTCTTTGAAGAAGATTCATCTGAAGGAACCTATTGTTTTGACGGTTGCTGGTTTCCGGTGTATACCGAGGTCTGGTCGATGGTGACCATTCGATGCAAAATGGTGAAGACAACTCGTCACAGTACAAATCAAATTTTAATCCGGTGTTCATAAATATTTGGGGACGTTCAACAGATTGCGATGTTGGGTTATTCGCGGTTTTCTTTTCACTAACTTTGAGGACTTTTTGAAATATGAATTGCTTAAAATTACACCTTCTTGCTTGCCGAATGAAACGTGATAAGGTAAATTAGATGAAGCTAGTGCAGTGAATTGAATTAGGGATAGTAATATTTTGGCGAAATCAAATTGAAAAAAAATGAATCAAAGGAGAGATAGGTGATAACGAGAAGCTGTGATAGAGGTTAGTAAGTTAATTGAAGTAAATGATTATAATGAATCGTTTATAGCAAAATGGGTTAGAAGTGACTCCTGATTATAGAGTAAAAGAAGCCAAATTTGCTGTGTTCAAGAAGTGTTTCATTGGTAAGCTAAGACTTTATTTTTCAAATATAAGCTAGGATTAAGTTGAGTTAAGAGAGATTTGAGAGAGTGCGACCTCACATATATTCTGTGCTGATAGTTTTCAGTTGTGATGTCTTTTTTCCTTATGTCTCTTCAAAACAACGCCATATGTCGTCAAACGTAGATACTTTTTGAGCGACCTTCGTATTCATCAAACGTTATTACTACTCTTATAGTGGGATTCTATCGCACTTTACACTTCAGCTAACTCTTTGGGGACTTTACTATGGTATTGGGTTGAAATCTCTCCCAATGAATGAAACGTGACTCGTGTAGGTTAGACTAGAATTACTGAGTGTGAGTGAGTGAATGTAAAGTTTATTGACGCAAGAGCCAGACAAGGCTGTGCTGCGCCAAACAAGATTTAACTGTGGTCTGGACGAGAAGAAATTCAAGAAAAGTCAAAAATTGGTTGACAAGAAGGTTAAAATGATTGAATTATGGTGAATAGATATGATGAATTGCATTTTTAAACTGCGAAGCATTTAATATTAGATTAGGTAGAGTTGAGAGAGAGTATGTGGAAGCCATAAACGAAAATAATTCGATATAAAAACCAACGTTTTTAAAAACAACGTTTTTATATGGAGGCAAAGTTTATTAAAGAAAATTATTGAAATATTAGTTAAAACTGTTGGTTATTTTTAACTTTAAAATTTACTAAAAAAGAGATATTTGTGAGCGTATTAAAAAATTCATAATACTCATAAAATCAAAACATGCATTTGAAAATTTGTAAGTCATTCTATTAAAAAAAAATGGGAACCAGAATTCAGAAAAAATTATTGTGATAAGATATGGTGCCAAATATTGGAAACTTTCTTTCTTGCGAATGATTACTGTCTAAAAGTCAGCAACCCTTACTATCTCGGAGATAGTAAAGGGGAGATAGTATCTCCCCTTTGTGAGTACAATAGTTTTACGAGGCCTCATGTGGTGTGGGGAGTGCCCGGTGTTCCCAGAGGGGGAAAGAAATTTTTCCCTCAATCATAAAAGCGCCTAGAGGAAAGAATATTTTGACTTATTAAAATATTAGTTAAAACTTGTTGCAAATGTCTAAATATTGCATTGTTAGGCCAGTACGAACGATTCCCAAAATTTCAAAGCTCTAGCTTGATGGGAAGTTGGTTAAATTAACGATCGAAAATTTGATGACACACACACTCACACACACACCAAGTGAAATTCAGAAAAACGTTGTAAAATAGTGAATAGTATTGTCAAGTGTAAGAAGTTATTAGATCATAACCAGAAAGATGATTAAGTTTGTGTTAAGAACACTAACACATTATCGGGAACGACTGACCCAATTTGTCAGCGTCAAATTAATGATTTTATTGTATAATATTTATCTTCAGGATCAAACGCGTATAGGATTTTTTTACCTCACATTTTGTAATGTACTGTATTACAGACATCATATTAAAAAAGACAGCGTTTTTTCCTCTGGATATCATTTTTAATTTCGACACACATTTTCCAACATAAATATTTATACAAATTTACAAGAACAATTCTTACATCTCTCTCTTTTTCGTTTTAAAAATTCCCTCCATTTTTTTATTGTCATTCAACATTCTCAAAAAACAAAAACGTTATTGTGGTGTTGCTAATTAACATTTTTTAGAAAATCCTTTTATTGAACTTTAAATGTTTGAATAACAAAATGCATTAAAGAATGCTCCTAATACATTTTTCTACCATTTTTTTTAAGTTTAAATTTTTTCATTTAAGTATTAAATACATCTCAGTAGGCTAGGAAGTGAAATATTCATAGATTCGGAATAAAATAACTTGGTTATCATCACTGTGCGATTTCCTATTCTTTTGATTATTAATTCGTAACTATTTTAAATATCGACTCATAACGGATCAACCAAGAGAAGGAAATAATACCGGACGTTATACTCTCAACTCTTAAACGGAATAACATTAAGCCTCTATTTGAGGTGAGCAGAACATATCAATAATATAATAAGCAGAACATATTAATTATTAATAATCAAATTCCAATTATTTGACTAAATCGAAATCTATTCAATCAATCTCATATACTTTGAATCGGAATCATATTTCCTTCAAGCAGCTTCGGAGCAAATAATCTCTTCTGTAGTATCGTTTCTCCTCTCGATTGCTTAGGGAGAAAGCTTATCAAAGAAAACTAGAAATTGCAGTTCCTTTCATGCATTACTTATTTGCATAAACTTCATAGAAGGAAAATGAGCATCTTGGAAGAAATAGAATGGATAAAACAGAATAAAATCACATAAAATGACGAAATGAGAAACAAAACAAGAAAACCCTACAAACTATCTTTTTCTATTCTGTTTAAAAATTGTTAGACTTTTAAAAAAAACGGAATTCGAAAAAACGAAAAAAGATTTTCATTGAAAAAGGGCTATTTATCGAGTGAAATTTTTTTACGTATTAAGATGTTTAAATAAGACATGGTTAGCAAACATTGCAATATTTTCCAAATCATTATTTTAGGTTTTCAAAGAGCTAGGATTTTCTTTCATGATCTTCTAATTTTTCTTCCTGATATAAGATCGCATAAAAAAAACTATGGGAAAAATGGATCGATTGATATCAGTCGGAAAAAATACGATTATTTAATGAATATTGAGATCGATATTCATAATTAGATTATTCATTGATTGATTTAAACATTGATAATTGAATGTCAATGAAAATTATTTCTGTCTTACAGAAACTCAAAATTATTTTCATCTACAATATTCAAATGTGCTGTATAAAGAAACTAACTCTTTAAAATATATTCACAATTGTCATTATAGTGATGCTTAGTATAATTATGATTAAATGAATAAACAAAAAAAAAATACTTTTAGCCTAATTGCTAATAGTTATATCAGTAATGAATATGAATGGATAAATAAATTTTGTATACAATGAGCTAAATTTTTTCCCGTTTAAAATCAAAGTTGAGATGATTTTCTATGCTGTTTTCAGATATGGTAATCATATAAAAACACCTTTTCCCCCCTAATATCACCAATAAAAGAAAGCCTGTCCCTTAAATTGAAAAGAAAATTATTTAGAATAAATTATTGATCTCCAAATTAAAATTGCAACAATCTACAAATTTTATGGAATAATCAGTATAGAAGAAAAAGTATATCTTGTAATGTTTCGTTAAAATTGATAATTTATCGTATTTTTTGTTGATTTTTATCTAGCTTTACGCTTTGAAGAAATATCGCACATATTAGTAAAACTATAGCTAAATGTATTTTTCTTTAAATTAAATGCAAGCTCTTTTTTTAAAGAAATTCTATAAACTCTTTTTCTTAAAGAAAATTAATGCTTAATCTACATTTGTATGAAGCCTATCTCTTAAGATAAGAAAAACTTATTTAAAGATGCATTAAGATAAAAATTAAATAAATTACTCTTTCTCTCCTCTTTATTTCAAGATCGCAAGTTCCTTGTTTTTAATGAAAATCAATATCTTTAAGAGACGCCTTAAAAAAAAAAAAATTTCCAACGCCAGTTGAGCGAAAGAAACCCTTCGAAAATCACGCGTCGAAATTCGACAACCATGCAAATTAGGTGACAACTTTAAGAGGACAATCTCATTTTCGGACAAGCCATAAAAACACCCTAAAACGGGTATGGGGGAGGGAGGATCGTCCAACCCTTCTGGCACCACCCTAACGGCTTTACCCCGTCGACCCTAGTCTATAAACAACACGTCAAGGACATTTACGATTCTGTGGTTCTGGTATAACTTTGGAGAGGGAGATATGCAAGAGATACGAGGGATCTTCCACATCAAAGAGCCAGCCAATTTTTGCCAAGCACCAAGTCCTGGAGTTTCTTTTAATTTTGGGAATTAGCTGTACCGAAGGCGAGGAAAGAAAAGGACGTTTCGTTTTACGGTTTGGAAGGATTCTCTTTAATTAAGGATTTTCTTTATGGTGCCACTTTATCGATGCCTTTACAAGCCATTTAGGCCTGCATTATTCAGCAGTTAAAACCTTATCAAAGGCGAAGAGTTTTGCGGGACACACGGCGAAAAGGAGCTCGTTTTTCTAATTTTCGCCTGGGTGAATTAATTTACAGTTTTATGGCGTGAAAATAAAATTTGTTTTCTTTGCCAAGCGAAGATCTTTGACTTAATAGGAAGCAGTTGATAGCCAAGGGTTCAAAAGAGCACACTTTTGTAGTTTATTGTGCAAGAGTGGTGAAATTTTTTGAATTTGGTTTTATGGGGGGGGGGGGGGGGCTACACATTTCTCACTTTCTTTACTTAACTGAATCATGGTTTAAAAGATTAAGAATTACATTTCATGGCAGTTAAATTTTATTTCTTACTTTAAGTTTTTATTGAAAAGTCGCGATTTGTGTTATGGTCTTTATGACAACATTTTAATTATTTTAAAAGGTATCTGTAAATGTATCTGTTTGGAGGAATTAACACTATTCGAGAGCTATTGGCCATTGACTTCATACCTTAGAGGGAGGGAACTTTAATGATCAGGTGGCATGGTGTGGAAGGAAGGAGAGGAAGGTGCCAGCTCAGGTGTCATCCTCGTAACTTGGCCGAGGCTCAAAATTATGAGGTCCGTCGCCATTAGCTCTCGTGTTGCTTCGAGTGTCATGTTAACAAAGCCAATGATGAGGAATGATTCTTTCAAAGGTCGTTCTTTCAATGACAAGGGAGCTGCGGTAGTGCAGGAGTTAAATCACGAGCTCGAGACAGGCGTTTTTTCCGTCGATTCGTGAGTTCGAGTCCTGAATTTTCTAACATGCCGTCGTTTAGCAGGACTGAAGTGTGTTAAATCTGTTGGTGCTTAAAGTCCTTACTATTGTATGGTGTGAAATTTTTAGAGTGAGGTGACAGTTCATGTGTTGACCTCTTCGTTTGACCATTGTTTAATCCATTTGACCATTGTTAATTGTAATTTTTGCTTACCTCTATAAAAAATGTGTAGTTTTTATTTTGTGTAATTTCTTATTTTATCTGTATGAAAAAGTTCAGTTATGTCTTTCATTATTTTGTAAAAACAGATTTTTTTTAATATTCAATAAATGTTGATAGTGCAGTGCTTCCCCCCCCGGGGGGTGCCAATTTGTTGCTCTAAACCTTTTGGAAGAGTTTTGTCCTCTTGGGCGTTTCGCCAATAGCCCTTGAATTGCTTCTGAGTATCAGTCCAGTGATCAGGACAACACATGAACTGACATAACTTTCTTATTTTCCACATCAAAAGATAACAGACTTTGTTCCTCTATATTCCATTTATGTAAAATTAATCAATCAATCAATAAGCTTCAACACCCTTTTATGCAAGAGCTTTGAAGCTCAATCGAACATAACATGCAGCAGCTTCCATTATTATTGATGCAGGTTTATGGTGGGGCCTGAACAAGAATGACAACTTGACTTGAAAGAGGACAGTCATGGAGCTTAAAATTACGATCATCGATCATTCCAGCCCAGTGAAAGAGAAAATCTCAAATTATATTCACAAAATCAAGTAAAAGTATGCATATTTAAAAAAAATTTCCCCCTCATGCTCTTTTCGTATTGAGATTTCAATTTTAACGCTAACTTAATTAAGATTATTGACATTATACTACTCAAAACAACGCACACTTAAACTCAATATGAAGTTAAATAAATATAAATTAAAAAGCCGAAATAATAAAAAATTAATTATATTTTTACTGTTACTAACTTTTATTTTTAGGCTATTTATATATTTCATTTGACATGTCACTGCTTCATACAGTAACACAAGCTACCCTCTCCCAAATTCTTCAGCAAAAAATATGAAACTGAAATATTCTTTTTATTTAAATTTAATGCGTTTTGTTCTCCAAAATATATTAATATATAACTCTTTCTCTTTCCCTTCTTTCGAAAAAAAGTTCATGCTTACATGAGTATCGAAAAACAGTGAACGTTATTTTTTAAGTTAAAATCAAAAGTCTATTACTGAGAAAATTCTATAACAATTCGAATAGCAATACAATTTACAGTAATATTAGACCAACATTTGAATTCTCAGTTTTTAATACAACCTTTAGAAACGAAAGCTATGAATTATTTCATTTAGATATTATGTTTGATTAATTTGAGATTCAGTACACATTAAAAATAGAACATTTTAGACACTATAAAAACTTGCTCAGTGTGTTTTAAAAAGGTTCTTAAATAAATAGACCGATTGAAACTTATCAAATAATTGTTTCGGTTCAGTTCTCAAAGGTATTATAACTGATCTGCTCTCATTTACTATTTTTTATGTCACTTCTGAAACGACATTTGCCTAACGCTTTACGACATAGGAGGTGCACCACATTTCTTCTGTTACAAATCCCGTATTTTATTCCAGCACGTGCTCAAGCACTTCATTCCTTGACCCTTTTAAGAAAGTGTTACTCTAGACCGGGATTTCCAAGCATCAGTCTCTCTTTGTTAAATGGAAAGGAATGGGGGGACCCCCTTTTTTTAAAAAAAAAAGAAGAAGAACGAGAGGAGTGCATTGCAAACGGAAAGACGTGTTACAAATTCAAAAGTGTTGACGTATTTAAGGATTACTTCTTTAAACCCTTACTTGCGCCTACCATATATAAGAAATGCGACTGAAATTTAAAATATTATTATATCTTTTTCTTTATAGAAAAGAATATAATTTAATAAAATCCTTAAAGTTGGTTACTCACTTTATTTTTAATCCTTTTTAATCCCAGGTGTTTTTTTTTTTTCTTCTTTTTCATCTTAAAATTTAAGTTTAAAGAGCATCATATTTTTAGTGGCCGCAATTACCTAATGGTTATGATCAAGGACTTACAGCCGGATACTTTTTAGACAAACCCTGTATATTACAGATGAAATGAAGCTAAATAAAATGTTTATTCGTAGACAAATTACTCTAAAAGTATAGTAACGTACAGCACATTACTTTTACTATCCATTTTTTTTCTGAAAAGGATACCGGAAACTTCATAAAAAGAGTATTCGTAACTAATAGCTTGAACTTCTTAAAAAGTTTTCTTGTAATGATAAATAAAGCTTACAACAATTGCTCCCAACGTTTAAGCAACTGAGCAACGTTGGCAACTGAGTGATTGCGGATTTTGTCGATAGATGGCTTTTGAAATATATTTTTGTTTTATTTTGTCAACGGACTCAAAGTACCAAACCTATATTGTTTTCTTGTTGTTTGTATTTCCATCTTTAATTAGTAAGAAAATTGTGTCGATTAGTTATTTAGTTCCGTTTTTTATCCCATTTTAAAAGTGGAAAATCAAAATGCGCATTTCAGATATATTTTATTGAATTATCTCCGAAAAGGCAGGAACGCATCGCAATCATACAAGAAGTTATATGCCGTATATGGGAATGAAGTCTTGATAGAAAGGAAGTGTCAAAGTTGGTTTGCTAAATTTCGTTCTGGTGATTTTTTTTTATTCAAAAATATGCTGTGATCTGACAGTCCAGTTAAAAGTTGATGAGAACCATATGAAGGCCATTATCGATTCATTTTGTCATAGCATACACGACATGTGAGATTGCTCAGAAGCTCAATCGCATACAAAATTTAAACAGCTTGGCTATGTTAAGAAATTCGATTTATGGGTCATTCATCAACTTAAGAAAATTTATTTGACACAACCCATTGGCATCTCGATTCGCTTCTGAAAACCAAAAATGTCTCCTGGGCCATCAAGTATTAATCAGCTAATTAGCCTTCTTAAAATACTAGAGAATTTTGAAGTTGATCTGTTTTCATTTAAGTAATGTGTAGTGAATATTTTACTTTCACCAGAAACGTAATGCTACCTTAACCTCAGGAAGATTTGTAACTTCAACAAAGTTATATTTATTTCAAAGTTGAACATTTCAAACATTTGAAGTTCTACTAATACAATTTGCAGATCGAATCATTCCAATGAAAAATTATTTGTATTAAATTTCCTCTCTTAAATAAGAACCACAATCTTTGGAACTGAGGATTGAATGATCAATGTAGCTTGCAGAAAAATTGGTGACTTTTTAAATTAGTCTACATATAAAAATAATAATTTTAAGAAATCAAGAATGTTTTTAAGGATATCTTGATAACGATTTTTGAATACGATTTTATTTATTAGATTTTTAGCAAAGTAATGCTACCTTACTAAATTGCGAATTAGATTGCGTAGCCTTCTAGCCTAAAAAAACCTCTCCATCTATATTCTAGAATAGTTTATGAAGACTTTTAAAAATTATTAAATATCTTTTTTGGCTATTTGACTAGATATTAGAATATTTTTAAGGCCCGTGAGTAAATTAGCACATTTTAAACAAATTGAAGAACTTGACAAGGACGAATCAAATCTTCAGAAAAAATTCCTGAATGACAACCAAAGAAATTTCTCCCATCCATTACCCTTTAAGCGAAACAAATGTAATTTATTCATTTTATTTCCCACCACTAACCACCGCACATTTCTTTCACAGATCGAACAAACCAAAAACTAAAATAAAAAGGATCCCCACATGTCTATCAAAAGTAAATCGGAAACTACAAAGTCCTCTTGATTCCGTTCGCGTGGCAAACATTCCCACTTCGGCCTAATGCTCACGAGGGCGTTAAAAATCGATTTTCTATCCTTCCCCCCTACGAGTGCACGCGATCCTTCCCCCTCTTCTTGTAGAACTACGGAGAGGGAGATCGGCCTCCCTCTCTCTTCCCGCATTCTAATTCGGAATCGAATTCGAATTCTGTGACCTGCCAATGGCTGAAATGTACGAATGACTAATGAAGTTCCGGGCATTGTTTTCCCATTAATTATCAACCAGAGAACTGTTTGCCTGCAAGGTGGGAGCGAGTGGGTCGATTTCGAATAAAGTCGATCGATGTGGGAGTTTATGAGGGACGATCCTCCTCATGCATCATCGTGGTCTTTGGAATTTAGGTCTGTTTATGAGATTTAGTCGATTTGGACCTCGTTGCGAAATAAATATTTTATCAATCCAAATTTCATATTTTCAACAGGTATATTAGTTGTAAATACATTATTAACGCTTTGGTTGTGTGGATATTAAGTCTGTATCTGTGTGTGTTCTTGTAACACACACACACACACACATCGAAGATTACAAATTAAACGACACTTTTTGATAGATACTAAGTTGCTCTGTGTGTGGGTGTTCGTCTAACAACGAAGATTAAAAATTAAAAGAAGTTTTTTGATAGAAAGATTGTTTTTATTGCCGTGGCACTTAGAAGCAAAAAGAGAGCTGTTGCCTATATAACTCGTAATTTTATCTCTTCTTCGTGCAAGTATCTTCTTCAAAAATGAGAGGAAGATACTTGAGCTGGTATACTTCTCTGCTGACTTCCACACTACGCCCTCGCGAAGACATCCCATCCCGATATATTTAATGTGAATCAACCCCTTGACATAGCATACCTTTAACTGGCATCGAAACTCGAATCCACAACGTGACTGATACAATGCCGGCCATGAGTTTTCGACTATGACCACTAGACCGTCACTGCCAACGTTTCTCTTTCAGTTACATCGTATCGTCTTATTTCATTATAGAGAACATCCTAATTCAGTTAAAACATAAATCGCTATTTTACCATTAGTGTGAATTCATCTCCTCTAAACTGATATTAAATGAATACTTGACTTGACTTAATGTGTGAAAGTGAAAAATAGCTTGTTTGTAAAGATGTTTCTAAAATTTAAGACCGTGATATGATGGACAGGTATTTCTGTCACAATATTTATAACTAACATTAATTTTAGAACCATTTTCTAGCTGAAAATATAAAGAAAAGAAACAAGCTTAAATATCAGCACTAAAAATATAGCAGAATATTTCATCAAATCGGAAAAATCTCTCAATATTGTTTGATAGATATGATAGCTATTCCTATTTATCATACCTGTCTTAAAATTATTGTCGAGATGATTTTTGACTCTATGCGTGAACAGGAAAAATGAAACAAAATATTCCAGGAAAATGAATTTATTCACGTAGGAATTACTAAGTATGTTATTCAATAATTTTATTTATCATTCGTAAGTAAAATCGGATTACATATTGAAGTGTTATCTATCTAAATAAGTTTTTCCTTCAATAAGAGTAATATCATTTGGGTGAAGACAGACTTTTTCAGTTTTAAAACTACGAATTTAAATATTTTTATAGAGACACAGAATCTTTATAATCCAGGCTGAATATGTGGCATTACGTCGAGTGGTGAGAGGGGCACTATTATTAAATCTTATCTAAAAAATTGTTACTTAAGATGAGGGGGGAGGTACAAATACGAGTGAAAAAAATTTACAAAACTAATACATTCAACAAGACAAAATCAGTTTGTCTTTTTACTGAAATAAACTTTTATAAACTGAATCAATAAAAAATACTATATGAAACTTTAAAAGATTACTAGAAATATTAGCACACATGCTCAGAAAAAACAAAGAAAAAAGCGTTAGTTTTACTCTAAGATAGGTTTCTAAAAATTTCCAAAAATATCCTAAGTATCACTAAATATTCCTAAAATATATTACTAAAAATAATAGTACGTGCAGGCAGATTTTATAAATTAAGGATAATAATTTTACCATAAACCAATAAGCTTCTTTTTCATTGTAGCATATTTGAGAGAAATATAGAATATCGACAGTTAGCAAAAGTAGAAAATTTAACTTTTAATCTCATATACTTAATTATATAAAAAAAAACTTATATGGATCAAAATTCGCTTGGTGATATATTCTAAAAGTGCGTATATACTTGAGAGTCGAAAAGCGAGCCGAGGTGCTCGCTAGCTGCTCGTTGAAACTACCCTTTCCCATTCTAAACTGCGTAATCCCTTTGTGCTCGTCAAAAACCCGACAAAAGATGGATCGCTGCAAGTTGCACGTGAGTAATTCTTTTGTTGCGTAAACATCGTGTTGAACCACTAGCGAGCTGCTTGGCTCACACGTGTCTACAAGCTTTATGAATAGCTAAAATAATAATACTTATTTTAAGTCTTGACAATAATTTAAAAATTGCCTTAAAACTCACACGCACACACCTAAATGCAATGAATGATTGTTTATCATTGTCGCACTGAGAAACAACACGAGGGCTATTGGCGACAGACCTAGCAATTTTAAGTCAAGATCAAGTGACAAGCATCTCCCTCTTCAAACTTCCATACCATCCAATTGGAAGGCTTGGGACCTCGACCAGATTTAACGTACATCAGTCTCTCTACACGGCGAAATATGCTATAAAATAATAACAATAAAAATTCTTATAAATATTCTTATAAATTCTTATATTTCAATATCAAGTAACAATGGTAAGGATCGTGCGAAAGCCAACAAAATACGTGCGGTTTATCCATTAAGAAGCGATGTATTATGAAACCCGGCTCCTAATCATAACATAAAAAAGGCTTAGTTCACAGAATTTTACATTGTAATTCAAATAGAGTATCTTTTTCACATTCTGCATATAAATCCCCAAGCAAATTATGACCTTCTGAGTCCCCAAATACCCTCTGGTTAATAAATACGAGTGGGGTCGCCGTAGATCGTTACAATGTATATGTTTTAACTACTTCCTATTCGTTTCGTGTCCCCTGAGAGTTTCCTAAGTGGTGTGCTAAGCATGCCTTAGCACGTCATCGAGAAAATCAAAGGGCGGCGAAAAGACTGCTGTGATATACAGCCAATTTACTTTCAAAAAGTAAGGTACTTATTTAAAGACGACTGCAAATCGAAAGCAGCTGGCGAAAAATTATAAGTAGTATATTATCCCATTCACACATGCGCATTTTCAATGTAATGATTAGAAGACTGTAATTTGAAAATGAGTGGAAAATAAAGATAATAAACTATCATGGCAAAATCGAAGCATACTGGTTTCTGTTGCACTTATGAATGGCGCTTGATTTTTTTTCCCCCGGAATGGCTATCCTGGTTTTTCTAAATCTTCAGAAGAAAATTTCTTTCTATTTCTCTCAAAAAACTTAATTTTACTTTTTTCTATCTTAAACGTTCCGTTCTTTTTAAGACGTTCGATGATTTAAAAAATAGCTTTCAAGTCTAACAACTTTTTTTCTCGTTTTCTTTTTGCAGCCTACGTAATTAATACAATATACAAGGTTATTCAAAATAATTCATCCAATTTCAAAATTTCATATTTTCAAAAATATACGGCTCGGAATGATAAGTAATACATGAATGCAAAGCGAAATTTTCGAAGTTTTTTTTTACAAGTATTCAATATAACTTCCTTTAGTTGCACGTATATTGTCAGTTCGATTTGTAAATTCCAACCAAGCACGTTGTAAAGTGTCAGTGGTAGTTGATTGTACAGCAGAAGAAATTTGTTGTTTATGTTCATATAATTTTGTGGATAATGGAGGCGCTTACACTTTATTTTTATATGAACATCCAAAGAAGAAAATCTTATTAGTCATGGAAATCGAACATCAAATGATTTAGGTGGCCAGTTATGTAACATCAAATCATCTAGTCCACTGTGACCGATCCAACTGTGAAGTGGTTCCGTAAAAGCTTCTTTAACAGCTTTCGTGAAACAACAGTACGAAGAATACACTACAGCTATATATTTTTCACAATGTAAAACTGCCACTGCTTTCCTTTGTATCTTGCACAACCCTGTATATTTAATTTGATTTCAATGAATTGTTTTTATATATCGAACACTGTATGTGATCAGCTTATGACATTTCAGAAATTAAAATTTTTATTTTGTATATGCGCATAATTAAAAAAAAAAACATTTTTTTTTTTTTAAATTTTACCTAGCAGTCGATTTTCGCAAATCATAGTTGACAAACAAGCATAGCCAGATGTTAAAAACAAATTTAGTTACACATGTCGCATAAGTATCAAAATTGTAGATTTACGGCACACCCATACAGATACATGCACGCGCACATTCACACACAAAACGAAGGTCATTTTACCTTGAAAAGGCACATACTTCTTTATTTTTCTTCCTCTTCGTGCTTCGGTGTTAATGCAGCAATTTTTCATCTATGTATATTTCTGACCGTAGCTTACTGAATTGAAAAACAAATATCGATATTTATTGTGTATCTTCAATAACTCCTCGTGTATGTATATTTATAGTATTGCAAAATATTTCTGACGAATATAAAACTTAATGTCATGAATCAATACTTAGCTTAATTTTGGATCTGTGTTTAGCCTGAAATGGGACCAGATTCACTTTCAGATAGTCGAGCAGATGGAATTACATCCGGGTTTATTACACGAAGGGAGGTTCCGAATCAAGTGAGGCCGTTTTTTTTGTAAGGAAGAAAATCATAATCAAGAGCTACATTTTCACCTAATAATATGTTACGCCATGAAAAATGGGTATTCATTTTAAACTGTAAGCAATATAACTTCTAAGCGCAGATTGTGATAAGAAAAAATGGGAGGTGAAGGGGAAAAAACGATTTCCCCCTTTTTTACTGATTCTCCTTTACAATTATTCTAAATAATTTTGCAGTTAGTTTTCGTTAAAAAACTTACTATATGGGATCTCTGAATTTTATGTTTTGAGCCCTCTTTTTAATTCCTCACCTTTTGTATTCTCGTTTTACGTATGAGAAGAGAAATTAAAAAAGGATAAAGCAATAAATAAATAAATAAATTTACTACCTTTTTTAATGCAGTATTTTCATTGCCATAAAGGAAATTACGATAGAATAGAAAAATGAAATATTATTACAAAATTAAAAGAGAAAATTGTAATAAGTAGGCGAATAAGTTTTTTTAAAAAGTTTTTCAGGACTTTAACAAATATAAAGCACATAAAAATGATAATAAATGATGAATATGAAAAAATAAAAACGCAAATCAAGAAAAATTCATCTACTTTTTCATAATGACCAAACATTTCTTTATTGCGAGTTTTTGAAATATTTTATTAATTGGAAGAAAAGGGTTAGTTGCACATCCAGTAAACTTCATCATGGAAACAGAACTAAAGATTTGTGATTTATATTTTCACCAATCTGAATCTTTTTAGATTTTTTTTGTTTATTTAAATAAGCTAAAACTTCTTTTTCTTAAAAAGTCTGCTGTAGAACTCAAACAGTAAATTCTTTTCAAGGGCAGAGGTTAGAAATCATAAAAAATATTGAATCCCGTAGTATAACGTGTAAGTAATTTACATTAATTGAAAACCACACATTTACAGTTAAACTTATCATGAAATGTTTATCATGATAATGTAATGAAAAATAATAAGTATTAGCTTAATATATCAGGTTTTAAGCCAATTAATAAATTTTTTAAAAATCTGCATTCATTTTGAAACTAAGAATAACATTTTCAAAACTTAATTTCTTTCAAAGAAGGAATTATTTTAAATTATAACTCACTTTTTTAAAGAAATTAAGTTTATTATATTAAATTATAATAATACAGCTTTGATTATAATATTTTAGAAAATATTATCATGAAAATTTTTATCAGAAGATTATTTTCTCTTCGCTAAATAATTAAACAAATCGTGCTTTTTAAGAAATTTTTTAAATGGATGATAAATTTTCTAATCCTAAGAGCTTCCGATATCCCTAATAGTCAACCCTTTTGGATTAAAGTGGGTCAGCTGTAGGGTTTCTTTCCCGGGTTCCCGGGAAATCATAAGATTTCTGTACTTTTTTCTATTCCCAGGAACGAAGTAAAAATTTATGAAGTAGATGTTAAAGAAGAGTTTAGCTGTGAAAAGATGGTTTGTTTGGATACCAAAACACGCTGGAATAATTTGTTGGTATTGTTTGAAAGAATTTTAGCAATAAAGTCAGCAATTTTAAAAGCATTAATTGACATTAAAGAAGAATAAATGATGGCCAATGTAGAGTTTGAAACTGTGACTATAATTGTAACTGGCTTAAAGCCAGTAAAAACTGGCTTAGAAAAATTATGCAGCCGAAATGCAACTTTGCTAACTGCAGAAGGTGTATTTTCTTTCGTAATTGGAGAATTGAACGAACAAAATTCAGAATTTGCGAAAAATATGAAATATTCTTTAATCCAAAGAATTAATGAGAGACGCAACGTTAACTTAATAGGATTAATGCAATATCCGAATTTTGGGAGAAAATACGAAGCAGATGCAGCTACTATTGATATTTCGCAATTGCCTGGTAAAAATTGTTTGGTTAGACAAGCCCAAATGATAGGGACAAGGCTATTCTGCGAAGAAGAGGACTCAATATCCAACTCTTCGCACTCAGAAGAAGAGAGCATGGAGATTTTGAAAGAAAAACCTATGACGTTGGACAAAAAAGTTGAGAAAGCAATTTACTCTAAAACAAAAGTTTTATATTGTTCAACCAAAAAAAGTACTAGTCTCAACAAAATCATGAAACAAGAGATATATTTTAAAAATAAATAATCAATTTATTACATATTTTTTGTATATTTTAGCTCATTATATAAATAAGCATTAATTTTGGAATTTATATGTATTTTTATTTTATATAATTATTTCTGATTTTATTTAAAAATAACTTGTTTTTAAATTTTTTGAAATTTTGATGTATTCCTGGGAATCCCGGGAACGACAATTACATTCCCGAGATTTCCCGGACATTCCAGGGAATGGAAAAACCCGGGAAATCAGAAACCTTAGTCAGCTGTAAAGAATCTGATGGGCGAAACCATTTAAAGTAACTTAACATACACACAATTTTATTTATGCAAACCTGCAAGTCTTAATGTTTTTTTTTTTATCAACATTTATGTGGGTTAATATCATTAGGTTAAAATCCACATAGGCCAATATAAGCAATCCATTTAATTCTTTAATAAAATATGTGCGATAAAAGCGATGAACTTTAATAACATAATTAGCTTTACACCCTAATAATAATTTTCCTAAACAAGACTAATATTTATTTTCTATTAGTTTTATTATTAAAAAATCATTGGAAAGTATAACTGTTATACAGAGAGAATATATTTATTATTGTACATATTTTAGAATTGTTAAGCGGCTTGTTTGTAAATATTATGAAAAAAATATTTATATATCAGAAAAAAAAATTGAATTAAATAAATCCAAATTTTTCACCCACTCGCTCACACAATTAAAGCAAAAGTAGCAGTGAATGTAGTTCATTTTTGGATTAAAATTATTTAATTGGATGTATTTAATTAACACACATAATTTTTTTCAGTTATATATATATATATATATATATATATATATATATATATAATATCTTTTTACAAATTTATTCAATACCCAAAAATTATTGGGTATTGAATAAATTTTAATTTCAGGATAAAAATGAATACAATATTTATCCTGTAAAGTTTCTTAACTAATTTCTCTAATTAGTTAAGAAACTTTACAGGGTAAACATTGTATTGATTCTGTCAAACAATTTTATAAAGGAAATCTTTAAATGCTAGATTTGCTTGTGGATGCTTTACGAGTGTTGTCCAGCTTAATAGTTAGTTACAAAAGTTTGATTAATGACATATTAGGGTCAGTTAAATGCACATCTTAAATTTATTGAAAATAAGCATTGGTTTGTTTCAGGTAATGAATACAAATACTCATAATGTTATGAAAAAAAAATGTACCAAAAACTGAAATCAGTTTTAACGTAGTCTTTGTTTATAGAATATTGTTGTTCCGGAATTTGTTTTCAAAACTCAATAGGTGAACTAACGTTTAGTCTTGGAAAAATTGCCATGAGGCAAATTTTAAAAGTATTGGCATTTTGGGAAAAAATGAAATGAAATTTGGGAAAATTTTATAATTTCTATCTGGACGCACTAAATAAACGGCTCTTTCAAATATTTTTATCTGAAATATTCCAAAGGCAGTGTGGAAGGCTACACTTTTTTAAAATTTTGTTATTGTTAACAGTAATCCAGTTTCTCACGTTGAAACTATTACAACAGACGAACGCCTTGTTTGTCTGTTAAACTTACGGAATCCCATTTATGGAAATTCCCCTCTTTGAAGCTAACTAGAGTGTGATGCGCGCTATACGAGAGGCTCTCTAGGGGACTCTTGTTACTGCCTTTTGTAGTAGCATGTTTGAAACTTAGCAGGGAATACAATTCTCTGTTTACATGTGTTGTGCATTTTAGAAATAAATTAATTTAATGATGTCAAGTAAGTCTTATGGATTATTTTCAACCGATGATTTGAAAAGCCGCCTGTCTGACAGGTAAACGAAATTTTCGTTATTCTAAATTGCGAATTTTTAGTTTTGGTTTTTCACCCCCTTTTTCCTCAAAATATAAGTAAAATTCACGATTTCTACCACCAAGCTCTCTTTCCTTCTTTTCTCGCTTTACTTGCGTGGTGCTATATATATATATATGAGCCGTTTACTTTGAAAGTGGTGTAAGTGTATTTTATTTCATTTGGAGATATTTAAGGTTTTGCCCTTGAATAATTTAAAAAATATGGATATATGTTATTACACTAGTTTTGTATTTTATTAAATTGATTTAAATTTATAATGTAATCATTTTTTAAATGTGATTAACAAAAGTTTAGACTTTTAATGACTTCAAAAGGACTTACACCTCTTTCAAAGTCAGCAAAAAGTTTTACATTTACAAAATATTAACTATGGGATCTCAATTGAAACAAACCAAATTCTTTTTATGAAATTTTTATTACATACTTCAAAAATAAAAAAAAATTGCAATTTTTCATTTTAATAATTATATAATATGAAATGCACACTTCTTGCCAACTTAACACTTAATAGTTTTAAACGTAATAATACATCTTGCCTCCTTCAAGATAAGTGAACAAATACGACACATTACTATATTTCATACAATGACTTTATATTCTATAATAAACGGGAAAAACTGAAATTCTGAAAACTATAAGAATGTTTATGTCATTTATAATGTTACCACACATATAAAAATGTATTAAAGAAATTGTGTAGTGTAATTTTGAACTAAATAGTAGTATGTCTTTGAGGAAAGTGGACTTACACCATTTTCAAAGTAATTATATTTGCAACTTCATTAACTACGAAAATTTGTAATGATAAAAACAATGAAAATTTTAACAGATTTTTTTTGGAAAAAGTTTATAAATAAAAAGTTCATCTTAAATTGTATTCATTTTTATCATTAACTACTTTTTTGTCAAAATAGACTTACACCACTTTCAAAGAAAACATTTCATATATATATATATCACTGTCATATTAATTTCATTTCAATTTCTTGTACTAAGCCTCTAGAATAAACCATCAACCAATTCAACCTTAACACGTTAGAACACCCCAATCAAGCAGTTTCACCACATGCAGGCATGATTTCATTAGCATGCTTGCACATTATAACATCCAAACCACTCCACGAGAGCCACGTTCCTATTATAAATGTCGTGCACGGTGTTGTGCTTGCGCTAAAATGCTAATGGGCCATCCCAATATGCAAACCATATACTCGTTACGGTTCAGATACTGCGTGAGACCTTTGCAACCGATACATAAATGCACCCCTTCCTTGGCAAACCTGCTCTTTCTCATGAAAGTAGTTTAGGAGATTGAAACTGTCACAGAGGCCTTCGGTTTGATAATTGTAATGTATGCACCGTGTTACCTCGGTGGGTAAATTAGTTTAAATCAGTTCATGTTCAGCGCAAAAGCACATTAGTCCTGAGTAGTAGGTTAGGATAATGGAGAACTATAACTCTTCTATCTCATAATGTAACTCATCTTGGTTGATCTGCGGCCGATTTTGAGCTTAACTACAATCACATTCAATGATTAATATGCAACAAATCATCTGCATTATTTAAATAAAGCTCTGATGAACTGCTCATTATCATGAACTCGAAAAATTATAATGAATCAAGTAATATATTTTCAATTTTTTTGTTCCATTTGTTTCATTCGGTGTGATTTGAATAAAATGGCTGATACATTTTATACGATCATGAATTCCAAATGAATATAAGTTAAAAACAGATTAAAGACAAATCAGAAAATTATTTTCCTAAAGCGCATCGTGTCCTGATAACACTCATTCATTACGTTCATCCCAAACATTCAAAATCTGAATAAATGAACATGCATTAAGCGAATGAAAATTAATATCATTGACAGAATCCAAAGACCTTTAAAGAATGTAAATACGTTCACACACACACTCACATAAGTAAAAAAAATTTTTCATCTCATAACATTTTCCGTGATATTTGAATACTTACGAGTATTCAAAACTAAACACGTATTAAAATAACCATATTTTTTACTCCTTTATGTTTTTAAACAAAGATAAAATAGTGTGATTAATTTTAGGTTCGTGTGTTCTCGTATGTACGTACTCGTTTGTTGATGCGAAAAATAAAGTAAAAAAATATTTAGATCATAATATGATAAATTATAGGAGACAAAAACAAAACACACTCCTCCACACACGCACAACTGATAGCCATCTGCATAATACTATGACTAAGCCGACCAATAACCTTAAACATTCCATATTTTCATATCACGAAACGATCAGGATGCAACGTGTCTATTTAGTTTCATGGGGGATTCTCACGAACAACTTGCTTCCATGTGTGGGTTAGAAAATTTTATTGTAGTAACATTACAACCCTTTTTAAGTCTTTTCTCTCGACCTCTTTAAACAGCCTGATGATGATCAAACTTTTGATCTCATCCATTGTAAAAAGTTAGTTACCTTTGTGTTCCATGAAACTTCTTTTGAAGAACCAACCTTTGTCTTTTTCATAAAAGAGATCATCCGCCCTTTTTTAGGAGGCTTAAAATGAGGGGCAAAAAGGTACATTGAGAAAACAGCTGAAAAAAAGAGCCCTTGGAACCGTGACTGAGTTTTTAAGACCCAGCCCTTTTCGGAAGCAAACAGAATCCATTTCCGGTGTCTTACATGTGAAGAATAAGAATTTTCCTTTTCTGTATTCTGTACATGTTGCTTTGTGAGTCGTCTGCGAATAGAAAAAGGACGCATGAAAGCATCTGGAGTTGTTAACTTTCTAGGGCTAAACGGGAAGGTTGTCGATACAAAATGATAAGAAGAATTAAATATGGGAGGTTTGTTCATTGTGTAAGTGTAAGAAACGGATATCGTGAGTCTTTTTCGAGCGACTGAAATGCTTACAGCGCAGTTGTTGTTTCTAATCAATGTGACCATTCATGAAAATATGGTAGAGGGTTACAGCTTCTTTTGATACGAATACTTAGAGAAATCGAAAGCATAAATCTTACTCGGTTCTTTTTCTCCCTTGTAATTTAGAACCCCAGTCAGATGACGAGGATCGCACTTTAGATAGGACCTTATTCTCCTTATTTATGCCACATCAACGTGAGGACTTAGAGCCCCGAGACATTTAACGTGAATCAGTCTCTGTACACTGTGGGTCTTCAGTGACATTTGGATTCGAACCCACGGCTGTACATTGCCACAAAAGAATTCAATCCCATGGCTACTCGATTTCTGCGGTCTTATAATGAAATTATTAATGTTTTTGTACCAGATGAAAAAAACAAATGTCAAGGTGGAACTCTATAAGCAGTGGAACGTAACCCTTCATTCAAGAATACAGGATTACTTTCATTACAGTATTAACTTATTATTAACTATAACTAATTATATTAACTCTTACTATTCACTATTAATTCTTCTTAGAGTAAATGCTGATTTGTCTCATGTTTCGAGAATTTCATTGAGAAGAATTAAGTCTTTTACAAATGAATAATTTCTTAACCACCTAAGGGGCTATTGTTTTAGGTGGGGCGTTTTGGCGTACTAGAACAATTTTCAATTTTAAAAAATTTCTTTTTAACCACCTAAGAGTCTATTATTTCAGTTGGATCACTTTTGGCGTATCAGATCACTTTTCATTTTTTTTTAATCATTTGCTTTAGTTTTAATTACATTTAGCATAAATATATTCAATTTAATAATTTATCGTTTGCCTTAATTTTAATATCGGAGAAATTTACTATTGTCCATTTCTCGATATTTCATCATTTACTTTAATTCTCCTATTTAATTGAATAATTTAATAATAATTATATAAAATAAGCGCAACTTGGATAGCTAAATCTGTTCTTTTTAAAACATTGCATAGAACAATTTTTTAAATATCTTTCAACATTCTTTTTAGGTGCATAAATTAAGCAACAGTATTTCAGTTTAACGTAAACTTCGAATAAATAAAAAAAAATAATACTTTTAAAAAAAAGATGAAGAACAGCTGAAAATATATTACTCTTTCATTCTGGAACCATCCATTAAAATTGGGAAATAAATTCGTATTCTAGATTACATAATAATGTTGAAGAAAAGAAATAATATTTTTGACGAAAAATATAAACACGGCAGTAACTTTCAATGTTTGTTAAAGTAAACAAATTAAAAGCTTACGATTATTTCTTAAACAGTTTGTTGTAAACTGTGATATTCCAGAATAATAACTTTAGAGAAAAATAAGTTTATATCAGATTGAAAAATTAGTAAATTGGCTGTTTCTCATAATTTTGATGTGAGCGTTTTTTAAGAATTTTTTAAGTTAAACGGTGTTTATGTATGGGATGATTAGAGCTTGGAATATATTACAAGTATATTGGAATTTTCAGTTCTTCAATTAATTTCAAAAGTTAACACCCCTTTATCGTTTCTTCACATCCCAATAGAATAATGTTTTATTCCATTTGAATGAAGAAATAGGTTAATTTTTTTTGCTAATTTATTGAATTTTTAATCTAATTTATAATTTTAATTTTATACTTATTAACCACACCTAAAAAGTTTTTGTTCTAACTAGACATTAATAAGATACAAGAGCATTTGCATACTATGCATAATAGCGCATAACTATTTGGCTTAGTGCTTTCATTATTCTTCTAAAGAATATTTTTGGTTCTTCAACATGTGTTTTATGGAGTATTATATAAGACTAACTTCTCAAATTGTCTTCCTGCAGTAGATTTATATATATTGATACAATATTGTGCATTTTCACCAATTTGATCATATCTAAGAATGATTTTCGAAGGATTCTATAAGTGTATTTTGCTTTTATTTTGATTCTTATTTTTGCATATTAAGAAAGGGAACAACAAATATTTCACGTATGCTTTTATTAATT
>BMAW01122167.1:0-15972 GCA_019974015.1 Nephila pilipes | reverse complement strand
ATTTACCTATTTGTCTGATTAACAATAAATAATCTTCAAACGGTACACTGTCAAGACCTTCTGAGAAATAAACGATAGTATCCCACAACACGAAATCCTGCTCCGGCCAACCAACATAATAACAAAAGGCTACCACACCCAACATGTCACTGGAGCCCTTTTCTTTGACGTGAGCAAGACCTTCCATATAGTTTGGCACGAAAGCCTCATCTACAAAATGAGAATGCTTAAATTCCCGTCATATCTTATCGACACCATCAACGGTTTCCTAACAAACAACAACTTCCAAATGAAATTAAAATACTCCACTTCCCGACAACCATAAAAATTAGAGCTGAAACAACCCAAGAACGTAATGTCTCTCCGGCCCTTTTCACCAAGCCCTGCATGCAAGACATCACATTTCGCTGACGATGCAGCAATCCAGTGTCAGGAGCCTATACAGTAAAGAAGGAATTGCAACAGAGTATCCAAAACTATGAAAAATGGCTCGCCAAGTGGAAGTTCTAAACTAATGTCGATAAATCATAATCAATTTACTTCACTAGAATAGGAATCACCGATCAACCCTTTTTCGGAGAACCCATCAATTGGACTAAAATCACAAAATACCTAGGAATCAACATGGATTCATCAATTGAATTTCTGCATACACATCAAAGCAATAGAAAGAGTCTACTGGAAAAAATTCTTCTCCGTCATCGTCCATTTCATTGGGAAGAAATCAATTGTTACAGTCGATCAGAATAAATCTATTCATACAGAAATCAATTCAACAAATTACTAATCTACAGGCAAATATTGCGATCAATACTCTTCTGCGGAGAAGAACTATTTTTTTTCCAGAAATAATTCATACAATTGCAAACAAATAAGCTCTCCTAAATCGTATTATCATTTCTGCCTTTTGATATGTTTCATTCAGGGAGCGCTCCCTTCTCTAGGCGCCCATCGAAACATCAACGTTTTAAGGACTCCATGACGAAAATACAAGAGACTGACTTCCGCATGACAGCTTCCTCATAGTTTTTTTTACTGAAAATGAGAGAAAACATTTACGTGAAATCATTTTATATCATCGATTCTCTTGTTCCATTGTGTAGTTTAAAAACTAGTATATAAAATTAAAAAATGAAAGTGGTGTTTGGACATATTTTGTGTTTTATATCTATTTGTATTTTTGTGTGTATTCAGTATCTTTACTTTATTAGTATTTTTGTAGTGTCTTTGGTTTATAGTATGTATGGGGTGCTATTCCCACGCCATCAACCCAGAATTTATCTGTTGCGTGTTGGCAACATCCTTGTGTTTGGAACGGAGAACTGGGTTTGGCGGGAGACGCCATTAGATTATTAGTGTATCAGTGTTAGTATACTGATTCGCCGCACACGTATAGCTGCTGGCAATCGTTATTAAAATTATAGTTTGTTAAAAAGTTTGTCATCTTTTTACACACGACTAAGTGGCGTACGTATAATTCTCTCATATCACGTTTTATATATGTTTTAAACGTGTTTAAGGATACAACAAAAGGTACAAAAATAAAAATCTGAACCATCGCAGTGAGGTTCGTTGTGTCACATCGCTAACATTTTTCTACAAGCTACGTCTTTTTACTTCCACGTAAAGGGGAGGGCATAATGTGATATCGTGAAGTCGAATTTGGCAGACTAGAGGGGGGGGGGGGAAGGACCAATTAATACATAACTGTTAATTATTAGCCAAAGTTGAAGTTCAAGTAAGATTTTAGAAGCTTATTTTCAAAAAATATTTAAGACTTTCAGCAAATATTAAAAAAGTCTGTCTTCGAAAAATCAGCTTCGGAATTTTTTTTTTTTTTTCACTAAAACTATGGGAGAAGAAAACGGACTATTTACACTTTCTTTAATGATTCCTGCATCTAACCAATTCTGTATTTGCGAATCTACAAATGTTTTTTCGTTCGCCGCTAATCGTCTAGGTTTTGAGTGAATAGGTGATTCATCTGTGAGAACTATTTTCATCATAACGTCAGTGGTTTTTCTTTTCTGCGGTGTATCTAACACTTGTTTGAGATTGTGTTTAATATCCTTATGTGGCTCAAATCCACTTCATCCAAATTTATTGCCTTCGCCAGATTAAAAAAATATTCGATTTCTTCAACATCTGCTGTTTTACCGCTCGTATGGACTGCGTTTGGGTTTATAGTTACAACAGGCTGTACGTTGACCTCATTCTTTGCGTTCGCCTCGGAACCAACACAAGGCGCCAGTCGGAATACCGACGTAATGTGTTTTATATTATTAGGAGAGGTTTTGTGGGGAGGAACACGATTGAAATTAATTGTTGCATAATTGGCATGAAAATTATTTCCCGCAATTTCGATTCCATTTTCATTTATGGTAATATTTAATTTGTTAATTACATCAAGGCCAATAATAATGTCACAACATAATTTTTGAATCACATAAATTTCTGTTGTTATACAGCATTTATCAAATTTAACGTTAGAATAAAAGAATCCCAACGGAGAAAGACATTCCTGATTGATTCCAGCGAAAGATACATTGTTAAATGATAGTTTTGGGGATCCGATCTTTATATAACTTTCATAACTTATTAGTGATAATTCGGAGCCAGTATCGAATAAAGAATTGATTTTAACACCTTGGATTTCAACAATTTTTTCTAATTTTTTAGTAAAGGTATTACTTCTAGTGACTAAAGTTTGATTTACATCTGTTTGATCACAAAATTTAGCTATATGCCCAAATTTAGAACATTTCAAACGTTTCAACCCGTCTTTCTTATTTTTACACTCAGCAGATTTATGACTCCATAAGTTACAATTGATATTTGAATTATTTTCATGTTTATAACCATAATACTTATTTTTTGGCTTAAAATCATCATTCGGAGCACAAACAATCGAAGGCATTTTTCTGTATTCTTTAACAAATGGTTTTTTGTATTGTACATTATCGTGAACGTTTCTGTTTGCTTCCCTTCTGAAATTACGGCGCACAATTTCATAATCGTCTAATCTTTGTACTAAGACGTCGATACTTGTTATTTTAGGCAATTCATCTATAAGATGATCGCGTACTTCTGGAGGTATTTTTTACTTTAACTGGTCTGAAATCAAAAGTTGTTTTAATTCTTCGAAAGTTTTAATATTTAGGCCGGTTATCCATTCATCAAAGTAATTTTGGAGTTCAAATCAAAATACAATCTTGGTTGCCATGATTTAAAGACTAACGAGGGCTACATGTATGCTTGGCCTATAACCCAAGCATCGCGGGGTTCACAAGAAGTGTCATCGTGTTTAACTAAACACATTAAATTGTACGCAAAGGATTTTCAAAAAATTATAATAATGTATTCAGATTCATGTTCAGGACAGAATCGAAATATAAAAACTGTGTTAAGTTTACTGAAATTGGTTCAGAGTGAAGAAATAAAAGCTGAATCAATTGAGCTTAAATTTTTATTAAGTGGGCACAGTTATTTGCCCAATGATGCTGATTTTGCAGTTATAGAAGCTTATGCAAAAAAAAATTCCGTGTATTTATAACCCTAGTGACTGGTATCATATAATACAAAATAGTAAAAGAAAGAACCCTTTCAGAGTTGTCGAAATGAATTCACAAGAATTTCTTTCCACAAAACCATTGGAAGAAGATGTTACCAACAGAAAAAAATCAACAAGTGGACTAACAGTCAATTGGCTTAATATGAGATGGATAAAATTGGAAAGGTCATTCCAACGATTTAAATTGAGTCCTGAACAATTCAGATTAAAAATTTTTACTCACAAAAAAAAATCATTTGCCTCTCAAGTTTCTCTTGTAATAAGCCACTGATGTGGATAGTTTCGGAAATGGTAATGCTTTTTCTAAATCAAAACTAAACACGTATATTTCGTCTGAAGCTCTTAATCGATCATTAGCCGTACTATTACGGGCAATTTCTGCATTTCGCAAGTGTTCGTCATGTTCAACTTCAGCTGCATTTTTTTCTTCATCTATTGTAGATTATTTTTTTATTACCAAATAATCACATTTTGCACAAGTATCTTTTGAAGGTTGCTTAAAATGTAAGTTAAATTTTGTCGAAAATATATGGTAATAAAACTTTTCCTTTACTGGTACAATTTGCTCTTCATTACATTGTTCGACATATAGGTTATACATTTTTGCAATAGAAAGGTCTGAATTTAAGTATCTGCGTCTGGGATTATGACTTCTAGTTTAATGGCTTGAAATAGCAGGAAAGGAATTTATATGTTTTCTTACATGGGAATCATCTATTTTGTTACCTGAATATGTTGCCCCCGGTGGTCCTTCAGATCTTCCTTTGAACAGCAATTATATAGTCGCCCGTTTCTTATTTGATATGTTTCTATAAAATATTTTTTGCAAACACCAACATCTTGGCCGTTAAGTCTAATAAAATATTCAAAAGACTGAGATCTTGGTCCTTTGGTGTTATTCCTGGGTCGTTGTCTTTTGATAGCATGAACTCTAATTAACCCACTTAAAAAAATATTTTGCTTATGATGATCATTAAGCTTGTAAAAATTTTTCATCGCCTGTTTTCTTTGATAAAAGGTTATCTTGCGATTACAAAGTCGTAAACAGTTATAAGGTTTATTATCAAATTTCTTTGCAGGAATTATTCTTTTATTTCTATTTTGATATTGTTTACCTTGTATCCTTTTTTGTTTCTCAACATTTCTAGACCGTTTCCCAGGATTCCTGCTGCGTTTTCTACCAACTTTTCCGTTATTTTGATTATTTTCTATATCTTCGTTATCTGACGGTGTATCAGAATCAATACGGTTAACTCTCCTTAAATTAGGATGAAATATCGTATCACTTTCACTTTGTTCTATTTCCATTGACATTTTTAGTTTTTATACCCTTACAATAAATCTTTTTTATTATTTTAAAAAGTCAGAGTTTTTACAGTTATTAAAGAAAATTTCTTTAATGTTTTTGATAACACAATAATTTTCGCAAACACTTCAACGTAATACTTTTGTGTTTTGACGCACATGCATAAAACTCAAACAATTCTAATTAGAAGTAACGGTTACAGTTACTATGAATTTCTTGTTTTTCAGTGTTACCAACAAATATCAGAAGAAAGAAGAATTTAATTTTTATTTCAAAGTTTATGTAAAAAAATATTGATAAAAGGTGGACTTATTCCACGGCCAAGCTACGAAATTATTATACAATATATTCAGAAGCTATTAAAAAAAAAGGGCTGTCTAACCTAGAAAAAATTAACCAACGGTAAATCCTTTAATTAAAGAGATTATTATTTATTTCATCAGGAATTTTAAAATCAAAATATCAAAATGGATAACCGCTTCACAGGCGGCTCTCACCAATCATACGGAGTCGAGGAATGGAAACAGATTGTTGCAGATCACTCGGCATAGCATTCAAAGATCCAGGCTTAGAATGGTTTGGACACTAAGATTTATTGAAATTTATCTAATATTATGAGTATATGATCTAATGTGTTAGAAAGAGCTTTGAGTTTTCCTTGCGAGTATTCAACAATAAGTATGATCATATATCGTTTTTATTTTTTTTCAAAATTTTCTTAAAGAAACAGAATATTTTATATTGAGAAGAACTTTCTCTAGTCATGAAATACAACTCGTTTTCGACAGAATTTTTACGGTCAGAAAATAATCAACGAAGAAGTGCACACAAAAATTTTCCTCTTACTACAGTGTATATATAATATTGTATTTTTCTTGAGTTTTATGATTACAAATTCTATAAAAACTTGTTTCTTAAAGATTTCTGAAGAGAAAGCAGAAAAATGTAGAGTGTTACTTCAGATTTCTATTCTTTTTCCAATTTACCTCCACATGTTTTTTTTTACATTGGTACATATCAATGAATTGAACATCAATGAAAAATATTTCAAGCATTTTTGTAAATAGACCTCGTAAAGAACCATGGTTCGAAAATCTAACTATATTCGTCCCATTTTTCAGAATTATTGGTACAAATAAACTAGTGCATAATAGGTCATGTTTTTTCCTAAGGGTTTCTTTTTTCAATTGATTTTATAATTTGGATAAAATTCAACACTCATTCAACAGAACATGGTAATATTGTGCATTGATATATCTTCTGACACTTCACTTCATTCGGTACATGTTTTAATTTCGTTACAAAAAAAATTTTCCCTTTTTCGAGTACTGTGTTATTATAGTATAACTGAAAAATATTCTTTTTTTCCTGGTGTGTCTGCTTATAGTGTTTGTGTTTTGTAGTCGACTTTGTAGGTAAAGGAATTGAGATTTTTTCGACCCTTTTTTATGGAAGAATTACTTAACAAGGATGGGTTGGATACTAATTTCAAAATAATATATTTCTTACATTTTTTTGGATACTTATTCAATGCAAACTTATGGAATGATTCCTAAAATGACAGCATGTAAAGAAGATTGAAGTCTATATTTTAATTTTAAGAGCTTTTAAAATATATGCTGAAACTATCATAGTTCAAGCTGGCAGTATTTTAATTTTCTGGCTCAGTGGGAAGTGCCCCATATTATTTCATTGATCTTTCACGAACTTTAAAGTTTTTTTTTTCTTTCCACAGGCGTCGTAGAACACAATTTCAAAGTCTTTTTTTTTTATAAAAAAAATATAAGGTATCAGATTTATTCTACGCATGCAATAAGAATTTTGATAAAATAGTTCTTTTAAAACAACCTGAAAATTAGATGTAACAATGCTTTTACTGTTTTCGTGGCATCTGATAGAAAAAATAATTTCAAAATTGTAATGGTATTAACACATGGATCAGGTCGAGAGACTGTGCGGTCGTTTTTTTTTGCGATTTTCCTCCTTCAAACCGCACCATCAAGGTCAATATAAATAATCACCAGTCGATTTACCTTTTTTTTCGAGGTAGTATTGAAAATCGCGCCATGCGTATCCCAAAAAAACGACGCCATGACTTTACTTATTTGACTGCTGGTTTTCCGGACGGCTTTCGCCAGCTGTGCGCCACTCAAGATGTTGCCGCTTCGACTCTGGAGTGTAGTGATGTATCCATAACGACGCAAGAAATCTTTTTTTTGTTGCGAGTAAATGGCGATAAACAACTTTCTGAATCATCGACTCGTTGCTGTTTTTGTTCCATCAGAAGAAATCGCGACACCCACTTGGAAAAACCCTTTTCGTATGAATTTTTCGTGAAGGATAAGTAGTACGCTTCCATGATATCTGTGTCATCTCAGCAATCTCACGGGCTTCACTTTTTTACGATCTTTCTCGCATTATAATTTTGTCACTTCCCTCACGTTTTCCGATTGGCGGCAGCTTCACAGGTCTGCCAGGCGTTCCGCGTCAGAACATTGTCGGTGCGACCCGCGTTTAAACTCGACGAGCCACCGGCAAAAGATCGTTGCTTTTGATGGACAAGGTCCGGGTAACATTTTCAATCCATTGTTTCGCTTGCACGGTGTTTTATCCATTAAAAAAACAGTTAACATCAGAACACGAAACTCAGTTTTCCATTTTTAAAACAAACCTGAGAAACGACTTTTTACTTTCCAACCTCGATAACTCAGCTGTTCTGGGGTCCGATCGACTTAAAATTTTGACACGTTTCAAGCAAGGTTAATTACTCTAGAAGAGACCTGGTTACTGGTTCTGAGCACCATCTCTAGGTTAGTCTCGGAACTTATTGATCCATGTTATATCAAATCCATGCATGAATTGTGAAAAAAAAATAATTCTATGAATTTAAGAAAAAAGATCACTTAAAAATATTAAAATTTATTGTAGTGAAAATTTTAAAAACATTAAAATATCTTAATAAAATGTTAGTTAACTATTTATTTAAGAGACGAAGTTTTTCTTTCTTTTCTAGAATATACTTATTTTATGTGTGTATCAAAAAATAGAACACATTTATTTTCTTTATAATTTTACACAATTGCTCAAGTCAATTTTGTAAAAAAAGTACCAATGAATCAATGTAATAATTAAAGCTCCCTAAATTTATGTAATGTAATGGAACATAGAATTGTGCATAATATGTTAATATGAAATCACAAAATTGTCTTTCATTAATATTAATCTTATAAAATAATTTCAATAAGTTTCTGTACCTTTCAAACAAATTGAGGTACTTACATTTAAAATTATCCGCAAATTACATTAGAAAACAAATAAATTTTAAAGTTTACAGTTTCAATTGATATAGAAATATTGAACTGAACTATTTTCAAGAATACGGTTTTATCTGTGCTGAGTAATATCTGTTTTCTTGTACGTCATGAAAATATATCCTATTGTATACAATCAAAGTGAAAGAAAATTTTTGAAGAAGCTTTTATGTTAGAAACCACGTCTTAAAATTTATAAGCTTTCTCGATATTTTGAGACAACATGCATTTCTTCTAAAACTACGAACTCGAACACTAATATAAAAGATTAAATATAAATCAGAAGATAAAATTTATTCAAATAGTAATGTGTGTACGATATAAAATAATCCATTAATTTTTTTTTTCTTACCGTAAAAAAATCTTATTTTTGGTATAATATTTTACACACAAAGAAAGAAATAATACAAAATGTTTGCTTAAAAAAATTAAAATTATTTAAATTTTATATGAAACTTAGAACATATCAATTCACACATTTTGTACTATTAATAATATTTTTATAGATTATTCCAATTTTTTTATACTTGTAAAAAATTTGTTCAAAATAATAAGAAATTATCAAATTGAGATAAAAAAAAAATCATTTTAATTCAAGTAAAGTGAAGTTATTAGTCTGTGATATATTAAAAACAATGTTCCAAATTTCTGTTTCAAAATTCTTCAAGTTAAAGTAAAATATTGCAATTGGAAATCACAATTTTCCCCTGTGTAATAAACGAAGAAGGAAATATAGATAAGATAGATATGTTTGCAATTATTTTTAAAAGCCTGAAAGACATTTTAAATGCACTAAAAGCATTACCAGAATTTCTTACATTGTTTTTAAAAACACTAAGCAAATGAAAAATCACGCATATACTAAATACACGAAAAACAATATACATATAGTAAAAACTATAAAAATAATACAAACACTAAAATAATACATACTCGAAATAAAACAACTACAATTTGGAAATAAAGTATTCGACATGCATTATTTCGTGTAAGATTCTTCAAAACATAATCCTACTTTGACATTTTTTACTCGATTAGATTTACAGAGGCCTTTGAACATGTTCCGGTCTCAATGGTGATTTTCAAACCTACTTATATTTCCATGTTGCTCTGGGCAGCTTATTTGTACATCACTTCTATTCTCCAGTAGCGGTCGGATTCAATTGACCCCGAATGTGTCGTGGGAACTTTTGCTTCCCGTTTTAATTTTATACAATACTAGCTGATACCCGCCCGCTTCGCTGGGCAGACGATAATATTATATTTTGGAACATATACATAAAAAAATATCAAAGTTAGACGTGAAACGACCTTTGTGTTCTCCTAGATGGTTTTAAGCATTAATCATAACCTTGAACTCCTTTTGGTCCCAGAGACAGATCAACAGCAGCTTTGAAATCATTGAATATACCTGTGTGTTCATGTGGCTCCTTTTGTAGTTGGCTAATTCTGGCTTAACACCTGGGAGAAATACCACAATGAATGTTTCTTTCACGTTCATCATCACGATCAAAACTGAAGAAAAGAAGGTTGTTGAGAGGCTCAGCCAATAGGCTATCCTGTGGTATACCTGGCCCTGGACTTTAAATGTTGGCATAAAATTTCCTTCCTTCAATTCTTTTGCTCGAATGACGTCATCTGAAAACATCCATTATACCTCAGTGTAGAAGAAATGTTAAAGCTGATCCCATATGGCTAAGAAGACTATTCAAGGTTCGAAGGATCTAATAACAGGAAGCAGGACTTGACCACCACTCAACACATTCCTGGAGGTTCTTCTATCATTTTAAAGCACGGCACCTCGAACAGGGCAAACGTTTTCCGATACGACAATTTTATCATTTGAATAGTCAATATATATTTCATATTTAAAATGAACAAATTTTTGAAGTCCATGGCGTAAGTAACTTTGATCACAATCATTGTATTTAATTACAACTGCCTGATTCGTGGAATTATTAGAAAAGTATTTTCTTACGCTCTATGTACTTCAGGATGTTTAGTATATTTTGGAAGCAGCTTCTCTATGTGTTCTTCAGGTTGACTTTGAATATATTTTGTAGCAGCTGGTCTTTACTTGTTTATATCTAATTGAACTTGTGAGATCACTTTTCTTCATTTTCTTTTTTACTTTTATTTGGTTGCAGAGATGTTATCATTAATAATTGATTCAAGACTTGAAAATCAATATTAGATATTGATTGAGTCTTTGAAAGTAACATAGACACATTTTCTTGAGCTGAAACACTAAAGATGACACATTTTTCATTTTGTTTCAAGTGATCGCTCCAGGATTAACTTTACTTCTATTTGTTAATCAACTATTTAAATAAAACATCAAAATGTAACTATTACAGTTCCGTAAAACCCACCCTGAATTGTTTCCCCAACAGAGCTATAAGACAAAGCCACATGATAAACTTTGAACTGGAAATAGCTCTGCCATACGCCATAATTTATGAAATAGATCCATACGTGTTTGGTTTTACACATTTCGGTAAAATATAAATTGAGTATTAGAAGGGGCGCCAGATAGCATTTGAGTGTAACATTTAAAACCGATCAGTTGTCAAACACGTGAGAAACAATATTTCTCATTTTATACATAATCGATATGTCACCCGAACACCAGAAAGAACCAGAGATAGAAAATAAGAAACATGCTCCTTCGCCAAGATTTTAAAACTTTGAAAGGTGGGTAGTAAATCGATCAAATATATTCAACATCCATTATTGAACTATAACTGAAAGTAAATGAAAATCAATTTTTGATAACCTACAATGAAAATACTTTCAGGTTAAAAATATAACCAAGTCTTTTTTTAAATCAAATTATTTTTAAAATTCAACCAAAATACTAACAAAGAAAAAATGGAAGTACAATAAAATTTTAGCAAAAAAGTCACCAATATTACGTTATTCTTTTTTTGCAAAGGACTCTTACGGTAGCAGCATATCTGGAACTGCAATTGAATAGACAAGGAATATTAGCTCATAGCAAAATCATAGCATTAAAAATAATTCTGGCTGAAACAATAAAATATTGACCATTTAAAAAAAAGAAAAATGTTTATTTCCTAAACAAAAAACTAAAATTGCAAAATACAACAAAACTTTTTTGCATGATATTTACATTGGGTTACAATTAATGCATTACGTCAAAATAAATATTTTGATGGCTACTTATTTTTTTATTAGTATGAATAACATACCGTTATTATTCATTTTGTTTAAAGTCAACTTCAATATCTTCGTTAGATTACGTTTAGGTTACAAATGTAGTTTATCAATCATTATTAATAATAAAATACTTTTCTCATAAATTTTAAACCTCATGTCTATGTTCCCACAACAATAAAAAAATTATCGTTTGCTCAGCAAAACCGAAATCAACTGGCAGAGCGAAATCAGCTAGGTTACCATAGGTATAGCTATTTAAAATTCACAATACAGGTCATTGAAATGCTTCGACTTGGCGGTGGAAGATATTTGGTGATATTTTGCAAAGAGCCTCTTCTCCAAAAATCTTGCCAATCGTCCATCAGCTTTAATATTAAATTAATTTTCCGTTTCGCACCTCAAATCTTGCAAGTGGCTTAATTGGTAACTGATACACGGTATACATTTAAAAAAACATATTCCGTTTGGCGTTGGTCATGTAATTTTTTGGCGATAAAGTCGCCAAAATGGCTTATAACACCGATGGGTAAGAAAAAAGATTAACCGATAACTATACATTTTGGTTAAAATTCCATAAAATCCTGCTTAGTGAGCGTCTACATTGCAAAATGAATAACTGCCAAATTCAAGTCAATCGGTTGTATAGTCTTAGAGATATCGTGATAAGGTCAGTCGATGTTAGTATTTCGCTTATATATATATAGATAAATGAATTTAAAACTGTTAAGTCTAATAAGTGAAAAACTTTTTGGTTCATTTTAGTGCTTTACGATCCACTGTTAATCATGCGATCTCCCATCTGTGTATTGTGCACGTCATCGCGCAAAGTCGTTCTTTTCATGTCGGAATGATGCATGTGACTTAGAAGGAACACTTCCCTTTTATCTTTCCAGCACATTCCGCATCTTACGGATAAATCTCCATTTTGCATTTTTGGGAGTCTCTTGGGACAATTTTTTCTATTCGGACGCATGATACCACAGCAGTTTATTTTATATTCAGTTGCAGGCGATGAAAGAAAAAATTGTCCATATAGTTGTAATCCCTTGTTTTCACACATTTCTGGCTATTTGCTTACGACTAGACTTGATTTTAATATTATTTTCCTCCTCTGTTTTCCTTTATCTGTTCCCAAATAAACTTTCATGTCGAAAGTACAACGTTTTTTCATCAACTATTTTGTATAGTGTTTAATCCGAATCTTCCTTTTTTTTTTGGAATATATTTGCTTGAATATCACGCGTCCTTTGAGAGACGATGACTTCGTCCGCTGCCAATCCTTCGGTCCTATACTTCTACCTTTGAAAGAAGATTTAAAAAAAAATATATATCTAATTTCTAAAGTCGGTCGTAATCCAAGGCAGTTTTATCCAGGTACCATTTATCTGCAAAATGTAAACTAAAAATCTGTCCCTCGACATCACAGTTCTAAAAAATTCAATATAAAACCAACGTTTTTTAAAACAACGTTTTTTATGGTGGCAAAAAATTTATTAAGAAAATTATTGAAATATTAGTTAAAACTGTTAGTTATTTTTAACTTTAAAAATTCTTAAAAGACATTTGTGAAATTTTAAAAATTCATAATACTCATAAAATCAAAACTATGCATTTGAAAGTTTATAAGCCATTCTATTAAAAAGAGAATGAGACAGAATTCAGAAAAAATTATTGTGATAAGACACGGCGCCAAATGTGGAAACTTTCTTTCTTGCGAATGATTACTGACTAGAAGTCAGCAACCCTTACTATCAAGGTGTAAAGGGGAGATAGTATCTCCTTGTGAGTACAAAAGTTTACGATGCATGATGCGTGAGGTGCGGTGCTCCCAGAGGGGGGGAAAGAGATTTTCCCTCAATCCTAAGCGCCGAGAGGGGAAAGAATATTTTGACTTATTAAAATTATTGAAATATTAGTTAAAACTTGTCGCAAACACGTCTAAATGTGCATTGTTAGGCGAGGTACGATTCTCAAAATTTCTCAGCGATGGGAGTTGGTTAAATTAACGATCGAAAATTTGTTGAGCACACACACACATAAGTGAGAGTGGGAAAACGTTGTGCTCCAATACTGGATCAAGTCGACCCATATTCTTTCGGATCGTCTTTTTTCCTATATGTCCCATTAAAGGGTTAAAGCGAAATTTAGTAATTCCACTTCATTTTATTTCAACCCAACTTGGGTTATACTTTTGAAACTCGACAGCGTTGCAGTTTGTAACATTTGAGCTACACACTTGTCTCGTCCATGTTTTTTTCACAATACAATTTTTGAAAATACAGATAAAAAAATCACTTTCCAGTGACAGACAGTTCGGCTCTTATTCCATCCATTAAATGGCAAGATTTTTGCTTTATATATATGAGTCGATTGAGGGTTGTCCCTGACAATTTCATCCGATTCGTGTGAAAAAACATCTTCAGAAATAGGGTTCAAAAGAAAAGATTGGTCCAAATCCTGATCTTCATTTTCTAACTCGCAATCAGAATCATCAAAAAAATTACGTCTTCAAATCTATTAAGAGTTTTTTGAATTTCTTCGTGGTGAGCCCTCTTTTGCGTTTTTGGCATTTTAAAACCCGATTTAATACAAAATAAATTTAGATTAATTGAAAGAGAGAAACAATTGACGATGTAAGGAATGATTCGTTTTGCTCATTCAGACTGGGGAAAAAAGAGATGATTCGATAAGCGTGCACAAAAGGGGTCTACCTCTAAACCCTCCGAATACAAAAAGGGGTGGTAAAGTGATGGACATTAACGAGCTCTACAGCGTTCCGAGGGGAAGGATCTCCCATGGTTCGTCCTCAAAAGGTTAACTATTTTATTTAATGAAAATGACATTTTCCAGCTGGGAGGGGGTAGGGAACGCCTTTTATAAACCACTTTACAAACACAGGTAACCACCCACCAGTTTCAAGTAATTGACTGTCCCCCAAAAAGAAAGAGCTTTTAAGATATGTAATGGATGATCTTTTGGTCAACTATAAATAAATCTCTACATGCAGCACAAGTAGTTTGAATTCCTAAACCTGAAGGTACTATTAGAGTGTGTGCAGATAATCGGAAGCTAAACTCGAACAGCACATTGAAGACTAGTGAATGGTCTTCGGCAGGCTTCAAAAATTTAAGTTCAAATGGAGAAAATGTAAGTTTCTCTGCTCTTGTGAGAAACATCATGATTTAAGGATAACTCCTAAAACTGAACCAGGGCGTACTCTACCGATAATCACCATACTCTGAGGGGGAGGAAGCTCAATTAGTCGTCCCTTCTCATGAGAGAAAGAATGATAAATGCCCGCTGCTGCCCAATATGGACCTGATGAGACAACCCCCAGCAGTTTCAGTAGAATTTCATAAAAATATTACTGGACTGGTATGAGAAAATATATCACTGATTACGAGAAAAGTTGTGCAGATTGCGATGGGTATAAAGCCACAAATCCCAAACCTATTTACAGACCCCCCGGTTTCTCTCAACTTGCCTTCGAAAGTATAATGATTGACCTTGGACCTGCTAGAAACGGATAAAGACACAGATGATGGACTGGATTTAGTTTAGTTTTATATTAACGTCACTAGAAACAACACGAGGGTGTGACGGACCTCGTCGGCCTGAACTGGTCGAGTGACAGGGACGGCTTACCTGAGCTAATAACGGGACTTTAGACTGAACAGATTAACGATGCATCAATGACAGATGTGGATCAGATCTGACTGAACAAAACCGGCCGCTAGTCCACGACCATGACCACTAGGCTACCGCGGCCCCTAGGCACGAATGATATCTTCATTGTTTTGAGACAGCAAAACGGGTGGAGTTATTCCCGTTAAAGCAATCAATAAAGGCCTCATTTCTCTTTATCACCTACAGGCGGCCGAGAGAAAGAGTTTTGAAACCTCCCTTGCCAAATAAATAAATGAAATGATGGTAGGTAGCCACTAGACATTGTGGATTGAACAATGAGCGCTGTTCGATTCGCAATGAATACTGGCAAATGTGACACTACAAAGTACACGGTAGGTCCTATTTAACTTTTGCCAGAGAATTGCGAACTTCAGATTTCTGATCTAAGGTTTGTTATCTACAAAGATAATTTTGTACCCGAGTTGACGGCTTACTCAAAACATTTTGATTAAAGAGAATATTGAGAACATCGTTCAAGAAAATTTGAGGACAAATCACGAAAACAAAATCCTGCATATGAAAGTAATGTTTTTGTTAGGGTAAAGCTTCTTCCCCCAATAAGTAAAGCAAGCCAAAATAAAAGTGCGAAATGGTTGAGAGATTGTGGTGTCTATAAGAAAAATATGTGGTGACAACCATTAAAAAAGAAAAGGGGAATGAGACGGAAATTAAAACAAAGTTCTGGTTAGGAGAAACTACTTTAAAAGAGAGTTCTTCATTGAAAAATTGAATATGAAATCTGATAAACAGTTATTACGTTCAAAAACCCTTGCTTGAAAACCTCGGTAAAAATTGCTTTTCTAACAAAACCGTTCATCCGACTTCTATTTTAAGATCAGAGAGAACCGGATCAATTCGTTTTTTAAAAATAAAAAGTAACTTTGATGGAAGAATTAATTTTCGAACATTAAAAGAAA
>BMAW01122166.1:0-14461 GCA_019974015.1 Nephila pilipes | reverse complement strand
CCCCCCCCCCATTTTTTTAATGATGGGGCGACCGCCTTGGTCTGCACTCTGTCCGTACACGACGCTCTTCCGGTCTGTGGTCGCGCGCGTGTGTGTGTGTGTGTGTGTGCGTGCGTGCTTGCGTTCGTGCGTGCGTGCGTGTTTGTGTTATATGATATATTGAACACACATGTGTTCGTGTTTCCTACTTACAAATGTATTCTCTATCACATGGTATAAGTCTGTCGGAGTATGACTGTCAAGGAAAAAAATATTATTATAGTATTAATTACGCAATAAAATACGAATTCAATTTTCAATTATTCACATGCAAAATATTTCAGTAACAAAAAATTACAAAGATTTCTTAGGTTTAAATAATGGATATTTGAATAAGAAAGTTAATTAGAAACTGTTTCAGAAATTTGCTAAATATTTAACACTGAACTTATGCTGGTGTCCAAAATTTAAACATACTTGATTATTTGAATTATGAAAGAAATCTAATCTAAGTTGGGATGGCAGGAAATAGGATGTGGGAATGCAGTTTAGTTATAAAATAAGAAAACATTGCGAAAGAAAAATAGTAATTACTTTAAGAATTAAAAAATACTATTTAAAGGATGAGGCAAAAGAGGGTTCACACTTAAGGGAAGAGCAATGAAACAAAAAGGTAATGGGGCAGTTGAATAATAAGTTTGGTCACCTCTGACAGCCAGGCACGCTGCACAATGATCTCCAATACTTCCCATAATATTGCACATGAGTTGTGAGCTCAAAGGTTTCCAAAAGTCTCAAAGCGATCTTTCCAATTTCGGAATGAAACTTGTTGGGTTTGATGGGCTGCAAGTCGTATTCCGAGCTTACTCAATAGGATTCAGTTGAGGTGAGTGAGTAGGCCATGGCATGCGTGGAATGCTTTCCGTTTCTAGAATGTCGTCAAAGAGACACGCACGGTGACGAAACACATTATCATCCAAAAGGATAAAAATCAGGAACGAAAAAACCTCTAAATAGACGGACATAAGGCTCAAGATCTTCATCTCTATATCTTTTAACAGCCACAGATCCCGTCTGAAAGATATGAATGTCTATTCGGTCTTCCAATCAGATATCTATTCACACCATGATTCTTTTTCATGAAACGTCTTTCCATGATGTTTAATAGCTGAAAATGAGTTCCAAGTTCTCGCCTATGAGAGGCATTGATCAGAGAAATGCGAGATTCGTCACTGAAAATCACATTGACCCACTGTCCCAAACTCCTGTTCTGATGCTCCAAAATACAGTTTAAACAGGCTTATTTATGCTTATGTGTGAAGTGAAGGTGAAATGCTGATTGTGTCTTGCATAAAGACCCATATGACTGAGTCTCCTGTAAACACTTAGTCTGGAAACTCGTACTTATGTGGGGGTTGAGAGCGCTGAGCCCAGATCTCAGGCACAATTTTCTCTCTGACGTTGCACATACCGGTCAGATACCGGTTTTGGCGAACAGTTGTGATTATTGGCCGACCTGTTTATCAGTAAATATTTCCCTCACTTTGAAGCTTTTGCCACAGTCAGGATATAACATCTGTCCTTCCTTACTCGGTTCTTGACCTATCATTAGAATTTATATTAAGCAGTAATGACCAAATTCCAATTGAATACATGGTAGAACAAAACAAAATTATTTATTAATTATCACTGTAGGATATCTACTATCACTCTCTCTCTCTAGGATCTTAACCTATCTCACAATCCTAATTCGTGATTTAAATGAGAAATATTATCCTACTAGTTGACTTATTCTTAACCCTCATCAACAGTAACTACAGATCTTAATATTTTGAGTAAATCTCCCTTCATTCCACAATACTAAGAAAAATATTCAATCAAAAGATCAAAAAAGACAATTTTCAGTAAGTTATTATCCTCTATCTCTCTTCGTTTTTACTAAATGTATTTCATTTATATATTTTTATATCGAAATCCCTACACTTCACTTCTATCGTCGTCTAACTTACCTATCCATGTTTCATTTTGATAGGTAAGAAATAGAAATTTTACGCAAGTCAAATTTAGAACATTTCATCGAAATTAGTGAAGAGAAAACCGAATAGCTGAAGACATTTCGGCTTGTTATCATCAGGGTTCGAGCATTCCAAGGATTGTTTCTTCTACAAACATGTACAATTGTCGTCATTGAGCCATTATTCATTTTGTTTAGTCATAAAAACGTTCTTTCGCTCATGAATTGCGCAAAACTTGTCTAAAGTACTTATGTCGAGTGAACAGATCTATTCACGTTACAAAGTGTTCAGGTGTTTTGCTCGTGAAGACGTCGATTAAAATATTTTGCATAAAGACAAAGTTTCACTTGCTACAGATGATTATTCCCAAGTTATTTCGAACTAATTTACTCCCGGTTTCTCATTTTGTGAATTATGCCTAACTTTTACTCTTGTGCATAAAATTATCTGCACTGTATTGCCAATCAAACATTTTATTATTCAATAAGAAAATAATTAAGGAAGTGAAATGATAGAAAATAATTCATATTCAAAATAACAATTTTTGAAATGTTTACTTTTGTTTGTGTTTCAAAAATGTTGCTGACTTAGAAAAACTTACTACAACACCACTATAAGCCATGAGCAGAAATGTCACATTTGTTAGTCACCCAAGGGGCTTTTGTTTTAGTTGGATCAGTTTTGGCGTACCAGATCACTTTTCAATTTTTTATCGTTTGCTTCAATTTTAATTACATTTAGCTTAAATATATACAATTTAATAATGTATTGCTTCCTTTAATTTTAATATCGGAAAACTTTACTATTGTTCCTTTTTCAATATTTCATTTTTTCTTTAATTATTAAATTTAATGGAGTAAGATAATAATAATTTTAAAAAGCACACCTTGGGTGGCTAAATCAGTTCTTTGCAAAACTTTGCATAGGATTCTTAAGAATTTTTAAAATTTAAATATACGTTTAATTTAAAATGAATTTAGACCTTTTTCTGGATTTTTTTTTTTTTTATTATTATAACACATCACTCAATAAGTCTCCTATCTGACTAAGCAAAAATAGTTTTCTTAGAAATCCGCCTTTATTCATCAACATACTCTTCTCCAAGAGTTCAATCTAACATTCAATCCTATATTCAATCCAACGCTCCTCTAACTTTTCGATGCCTTTTTGTAGAATGATTCGCCTTTCTCTCAAAACAAATCTCAGTTTCGACGATCACATCTTCATTTGAGCCAAGTTTCTTACCCTGGAGCATCATTTTTAAGTCTGAAAAAAGCAAGGAGTGGCTGAGGGCTAGATCTCGAGAATACGGTGTGCGAGGAAGTAATTCGAAACATAATTCATTCATTTTAACCGTCGTTCTCATCGACTTGTGACGCAGGGCAATGTAATAGTGGAACACCACTTCCTTCTTTTCCCTGTACTTCCGTTTTTTCTTGATTTTTGCACTCAATCTGTCCAATAATGCCATATAATATTCGTTATTAAAAGTTTTAGCTTTCTAAAGATAGTCAATGCACAAAATACCATGCACGTCCCAAAATATGGATGCCATAACTTTGCTGGCTGACTTTTCAGTTTGGTTACTTTGGACGAGTTTTCCCGGCTGCTGTCCACTTAACTAACGATCTTTTTGATTCAGGTGTGTATTAGTGGATCCATGTTTCAACCATTGTCTCATACCGAAGCACGAAATCCTTTTTATCTTACTCAAGCAGCTTTAAATAACGCTCTGATTTATCCACGCGTTGTTGTTTTTGGTCCGGTGAGAGTAAACGCTGCACTCACTTCGAAAACAACTTACGCATGCTAAAATTTTCGTGTAAAATTGTAAACATTCTACTTTCTGATAGTTTTAAGGTGTCAACTATCTCACACAACTTCACTGTTCGGTCTTCGAAAACTATTTTGATGATTGTTTTTATGTTTTCTGGAACAACTGCCGATTTTGAAGAACCAGAGCGTTCAGTATCATCGGTGTATGTACTAACACGTTAAATTCAGCATACCAGTCAATAAAGGTAGATATAAAGGGTGTAGAGTCTTCATAACTCTTATCAAGCCACAGCTTGGCTTCAACAGTATTTTTCCAATCAAAAACTAATGTTTAATCAACACAAGAAATTCTTCTTTATCCATTGTCTTAAAAATCACAAAACTGGTGTTAATAAACCTACAGTAACCTGTAAAGTATTCTTCAAAATATCATGAAATTTTGACACGTGTTGTTTGAAGGTTAATACCATCCAGAAATCATATGGGTCTGTCAACAGTTTTACCATACATGTGTCATATCTGATACTTATTGAGGGATGCGTTAAATTTCAAAAGTGCACCATATAAGAGATTGTAATCTATTTAGGTTTCATTGTTATATTTCTTTTAAAAGAGACATGTTACAGTTCATCAATTTTTTTTCGAGGAATATTTACTTTTATTTTAAAATAATGCCTTTTTAATTAATTAAAAATTAAATTAAAACTAAGTATTAAATTAGAGCAAAAGGCATACCCTATTAAAAAATTTTAAAAAGAACGAGTGCGTAAGTTGGATCAATAGTCAAAAGTTTTTCCTAATAAATTACATTAGCTTGTTTGCATTCATCAGTACCATATTTAATTTTGAAACCCTTATCTTAATTTGAATTTTTTTTACAGGCGCAACCAGAAGCCGCTTGTATGAGGTTCCATTGGCCCTCGTTTCAAGTTCTAAATCAACCACAACCTGATGAAGATAAGGACAAAGTCGAATCTCAAAGCAGCAATTTTCTTACCGTGCCGGGACCTGTTGCTGGCAGCAGCGGTGGATGTCATAATTCTACAGACTCTGTGAACTCATGTGCTAGTACGAGATGCATTGTGGAAATATGCCGTAACGAGTCATTCAGTGGTCGTGTCTATATTGGAGTCTATGCATGCTTTTTTTTTTTTTTTTTTAAATCCTCTTGCAGACTTTCTATGCAGCAAAAGTTTAGAAGCAGTTTCTTTCGTAAAACCTTTCAAAATAGTGTTTGTAATAGTTTAATAGTCACTTTTTAAAATAGCTCTAAAAGTACGAATGAAAATTAGTTTAAACCTAGACGCGTCATTTTTCATAAATGCACCTGGGGAACATGCATGGATTGCATGTCTCAAAAGAACAGTACATTTCTATTAACAGTACATTGAATTTCCTAATTAGTGCAAAATTAAATGCATAGACATAGCCATCTTTTTTATACAAAATAGTTTTTTTATAGTCGAATTAGTAGTAACTTAGGTTCTATGTACTTGAAGCATATTAAAGGATTTGGAGTGTAATACACAAATTTAAGGTTAAATAAATTTTAAATTATTTTATTATTTTAAATTTCTATTTATTTATTTATTATATTAAATGAAATAAATTTTTTCATTTATTAATTTATCATACTAAATTAAACTGTTTTTTTTTATTTATTAATTTGTTACATTAAATTTATTTATTTTTTATTTACAAATTTATTATATTAAATTAATTTAGTTTTTACTGAAAATGAAATAAATTTTTATCTTTTGCATCTTTATTAATGAAAGTAAATAAATTTTCTTCCATTTCTCTTGGCTAGTTCGTTTGACGTAAATAGCATATTTTAATATAAATGTGAACTAATTCATTGAAATTAAATAAATTTCCTTCAGTTACGAGTTTTCGGTTTGATAAGATTATCGTAGAAGTAAAAAGATACAATTTCGAGTGTCATGACATTGAAAACATTTAGTAAAAATCATTACACTTTTGCTAAGATCAATTGATTTCATTTAAAAAAAATTATATATTGGCCATCACAACAAAAATATTAAGGTACATACATAGCAGAACATTTGCCATTAAGAAATAATGAAGATTTAAAAAATGTGAAAATATTAAAACCTACAATAACTTTTTAAAATTTTAATATGTGAATATCATTCAATATTTAAACAAGAAAGCATTGTTGAAGGCAATTTTGAATACAAGCAATTGAAACTTTCGTAAGAGTTAAATGGCAACCTTGGGATGGCATCATGTTACTTGTCTCATATGTCATCTCATATGTTATTCCAAGATCTACCTTTCAACTTAAGTTACAGCACAAATCAAGTAAAGAAAGTAATCTTTATTATTTAGAATAGATGTTTATTAACTCCTTCTTAGGGGAGTGCTCTAAATCAGTTTACTTTTTATACCAGTAATATCAAACAAGTTATGGAATATATCAAAGAATACGCTTATCAGAATATGATGTAAGGAACTCCTTCAATTGCTCCGACAGCGTTGAGTCCTTCTCTCACTTAAACCTCTATACGCGCAAGATTACTGCTCAGTATACTAACACTATTCTTAATACAGTGATCTTATTCCTCTTCAGTTCAATTCTCTGTCGCTTTTATACGACTTGATTACATCTATTCACTTCACTTGCGAATTTTAATTAATTTGTATCTCGTTCAATTTGATTAAGAAGAAAATAGGATAATCAATATAAAATAAGAAAAAAAAACCTCAGATGTTAGTTGAAGGGAAATAATTCACGAATTGCGCATGCAACTATTCCCAAAGTATGCAACTTTCAATTATTTTAACAAATTTAAGAAAAAATATGACTTTAAGAAGAAATAGAAATAGTTAAGCACTTACTTACGTTTAATATAAAATAGTCAGACCTAAATTAATTCTGACTAAAAGCATTTAAAATAATGTCTGTGATTATTAAAATATTAAGGTTGCACAAGGAATATGTATAGTAATTTTTTTAAATGTAATTTTACTTATTCTTGTAGATTATCCAACAAGACCGAAATCAAAATTTTAATAGGCGTTTCGGAGAATTTAGAAATGTCTGCAGAATGCATGAGGGTTCTAACTCCTGTTTCTATATTTTTGAAATGTTTGGTTAAAACTTGCTCGAATGGTACACGAAGAAGTAAATTCTCGTTAAGCCATTGTAATGGATTGTTAATTGCTTGGAAACTTTAAGATGTCTTGGTTGAAGTATGATTTCTCATTTTCATTTTCTGTTTTCAATTCCTTCAAAATGTATAGTCAGTTTACCTCCATTCTATCTATAACAATATGGAATGCAATTTATTTCTTGTTCATATTTAAAAAAGGCATCACAGCATTGCATGAGGAATGATCCGTTGCATGACTGTTAAGCATTTTGAATTGCTTTTGCATTTTAATAGAATGTAATCCTTATACAAAATTAATATAGCTTTTTTAGGAATTATAGTTAACTATTTAATACCCCAAAAAAATCATTTATCATACTTGTAAGGGCTAAATACACATGGTCTAATTTTAAAGACTCCTCTCCTCCTCAAGAAAAAGTGATAAGACTTTACTGATTATTTAAGCGAAATTAAATTCTGGAATTCATGTTGTTGTTTCTATTAAATTTATATAAATCTAATGTTTCTTTTAAACGCATCAAAATTTCATTGCATGTTGCATGTATTGCTGAAAAACCAGATAATAAATTTTAATGTAATCTATATCATTCTTTAAGTAATAATTCATAAATAGTTATTAAGTAATTAGTACAAGTAGCAGGCAATTTAAAAAAATTAGGATATTTGAATTTTTTAAAATGTCCACTTTAGTATAAGCTTAAGCTTTTATTTTTTAAATGAAACATGTAATTAAAAGTCTCAAAATATATTTGATTAAAAAGTATTTTTAAAGTTCTTCTCCGCATTTCCTCCCTAAAGTTCAAATCATTTCAAATGAATTAAAGACAGCAATTTTTGAACTGTATTCTTTCATTTGAAAGATATTATCAACAAAGAATTTGTAATATAACTTATTACAGCACTTATTTTCACACAAGCATAAACAATCATTTTTCCTCGGATTTTTGAAATATTTATTCAAATAAAATATAAATAACTACTCAAACATTGAAGGGTTTGTTGAGCTTAATTTCCAGTCGATTTGTTCTTACTATTCATTTGAATAATATTTCTTAAGGAAATCGTGCCCTTTTATATCCTAAGGAATAGTATGCTGGTTTTCTCTATTTCAGTTATCAAATTAGAGAATATGATGATGTCAATGATATATAAAAATCATTTATGTAATAACTATAAAATTATTTTAATTTGGTAAAGTGAGGTAGAAGTTTAAAACGGCTATTTTGCTTGATTCTATTAAGCAATACGATTTATTATAAATTCATCATTAAAAAAAAAAGAAAGTGATTGATCAAATTATTACCATCATAATGAGTGATTCAGGTGATTTTCACTATATATATCAGTAATATTGCTGCTGACAACAATATTTTCAAATAATCGTAGAGAGACACTTAACTGCAATGCAAATTATTCCGTTCCTTTAAAATAAATTATTATGAAAATTTAATCAAAAGGAAACAAACGTTTCATAATATAAGCATATATTTTCATTTTGTTTTTATATTTATTCATGATATAAATAAAATCTTTTCAAAAAGCCATTCAATTAAATTGGAATAATTTCTCATATTAATTTCAACTATTAGTAAATCCCAATAGTGGTTCATATGATGCTTTTATCTAAATAAATTTTATTTTTTTTTATCTTGCATAGTTATTTCATTCTGATGAATAGAATTATGTATCAATAAACTTTATTCACTCAATATGTAGCTGAATACAATCTTAAATTTTAAAATGTCTTTCTTGGCTTCTCTAGTTTCAATAAACTTCTATTAATTTTTTTAAAAAAAATTATAATTATAAAATTGGCATGTTGAGATGATTCATTTAAGTAAACAACTTGTAGTGAAGCTGTTTTTATCTGCCACACCCACATTAAGCATTTCTCTTGAAAATAAAATATTATTTAAAATAGTTAAAATACAAGAAATGAAACATTTAGTTTTATATAAAAAAATAATATAAAATAAGGTCTGGAAAAAAGCATTGTTTTTTTTTTCCTTCTTTAATTCAGTATACATGTGTGATTTCTTCGTGCATGACTTTTATTATTTTGCATGTTATGGTTTAATTTTTATTTATCTTTTGTACAATTGATGTTGTTAAATTTGTATGAAAAATAAAATCATTCTTTATTAATATAAAACGCATTGTCGTAATGGATGTTAAATGTCATATTTCAGAAGACACCAATATAACATAATATTAGCAGTTTAATATATGTAGCATATATATAATCTCTGAATATAATGTCATATATATAATTATGTTCGAAAAATAATACTTTAAATAGGTCCAAAAATGAGCCTTTTTAATAGTAAAACTGTACTTGAAAATGAATTCAGATTAAAATAACTTCAGGATGTTTTTTGTTTAAAAAAAGATTTACCATTCTTGATAACTAATTCTTAATTATTTTATATTGGAATTTTATTTTGTCTAATAGCTGTAAATTATGCTCAATCACTAAGTTCAAATAATCCAATGCTGGAAATTGAATGAATCTTATAAATAAGATCAGGAGAATAAAGGGACAGCTCTTACATGTCCTTTGTCTCCTCGGTTATTTTACAATTAAAGTTCTATCAGCAACAAAAAACGCAACATTCTATTCTTATAAAATTAACATTACATTCCTTATGAAAAATGTATACAAAAACATTTTTTGCTGTATTTTATAATGCAGCACCTAATCTAATAAATTAAAATTAAGGTTATCTAATTTGAAGTTAGTTTTATTATTAGTTTGAGACTTATATTCGAAATGTGTCATATATTCCACATCTTAATAATCTTTATCGAAAAATGCTGAAGAAATCTGACGTTCAATACCTATTGCTATGTCCATATTTTTGGAATATTTTTATAAACTAATCCTCCTTTAAAAAACTATCGTTTTAAATATTCTCCTAATTATAAATGCTTTTGTAAAAAATATTTTATTTTATCAGTTATAATAATATTTCAATATTTATGAATTTTATTGTATTTTAGAAAACACCACAAGCGTTCTCTCCAGTGATGATGTAAATGAAGCAGTTTGAAACTCAATCGAATGCTCAAGCGACGAGGATATTTAACACAATCTCCATGAAATGTGCTTGTTCTTAATCTATCAATTTGGAGAACGGAACTTGAGAAAATATTGAATCTCTACTGTTGCTGTCGCTATCATCATTTCTTACGAAAAGAGCTGCGATTCGAGGTACCTCGTTTCAAGAGAAATAACTTTTGGTGCTGTGTTTTGAACTTCTTCACTATTTCAGATACATTTCTCATTTGAATGTTGATTCCAAGAAAAACAATTTTAAATGTTCAATCAAATTGGATGTCTTTCTGGTTATTTCTTATGTAAATGACAATTTTTCTGTCACCTTCCCTCTAATAAATGTATTGCTCTCGGCTGTGCTCTCTTATTGTCTGTTTCATTTTGTAAGTACATTGTTCTATTTCGAACATTAAGATTTCTTTCTTCAAGTCATTGTGATAAAACAAACAAACATTGGTCGTTGAAGAAGTTAACATGTTCATATATCCATTGATAATAACTTGAAATATAAAAATAATAATGTCTATGAAATAAAAATATTTCATTCTATAAATAATGGGACGTCCATAATACCTTTCCCAGTTTTCGGCACATCAGGACTAAAAATATATGTCCTTAGTAGTAGCTTAAAGAGATATAAATTATGTATGTTTTAAATTAACTAACTTAAAGAGTCTCAAGACCCTTAAATTTGAAATCTTTCTATTTGTTGAAAGCAATATAAGTTATAATCCATGTTTCCTGAACGTTTCCATGCCAAACTTTTAAAGATACAACTGAAACGTGGTTGTTTTTGCGATAATGAAACGATTCTTTTGGACACTTTGATTCTGCTCATAAAAAACTCGCTGAGGGTCATTGAACGATAAACTTTCGGAGTGAAATGCAATTTCAGAGGAACGGATGTTTTCTCCCTCTTCGTGTTTACCTTCCATCTATCCTCTCAGTACTCTTAACATAAGAAGCTCATCAAGAATTTGGCACTCATTCACTCACGACTTACAGCCACAATCACATGGGCACATTCACACAGACATGTCACACTCGCGAGTCTCACAAAAGAGTTACATTCCTGTACACGAATAACTTTAATGATTGAGACACTACCGACTTCCTCCTACAGGTATGTAATTATTAACTTAAGCTGTTTGCTTTAATAAATTTAATCAGTGCACCAAATGAGAGTCTCATCTGTGTCATTTCATTGAGTTCATTCGAGTATATTCTGAAGACTACATGTAAAATTTAAGTTTTAACTAATGAGTCGATATAAGAAATAAAACATTTTTTATGGAGCTTTGTGTACTTTTCCATGATTTAAATATTTCATCCCCTTCCTTACATAGTTGAGAAATACATTTAATTTTGAAATTTTGAGTTTCAACAGCATTTGCATGAAATTGCATATCACCTTTACGTACAAATTAATTTAAGTCTCTTATTGCAATAATATTTAATTCCTAAGTAACTGAGTTTCTTCCACAATCATGAATAATAGTTAATGAGGAATCTTTTTCTTCAGTTAAGTAATTTATAAGATTAAATTTCTGAAAAAAGTATTTGTGATTTTAAAGTTAAATTATATATTTGAAATATAACACAAAAATTTATTTTTGAATAGGGTTATATACAACGGGTGTTCAAAATGCAAGTTACACTTGTTATTTCATAGATGGCAGACTTGTGAAACAAGAGCGAAGCTTGCGGAGACGATAATTTAATTCCATGGCATCCAATGATAGAAATTTCATTTGGATAGTGGCAACCATTATCGCGTAGTACGAGAAAAAAAATGGCTCGTTAACTGCAAATTTACTCCAACATTGAAGTACGCGGAACAGTACATTTTTTGTTAGCAAAACGTTTCACAAGTACAGATATTCATCGTAAATTATCTTCAGTGTATGCACCACGGGCATTGTCCCGTGCAGTCATATTAAAATCTTGTCAACAATTCGAAGATTGTCGCACAGACTTAACTGATGCGGAAAGACAAGGGAGGTCAAAGATGCACATCAGACATCCGAATTTCTCCCCTCAGTGAATAAAGTCGTGAGTGCAATATTTTTAGATTGTGAAGGAGTTGCCTACACCGTGTTTGCGCAGAAAGGCCAAATCCATTATTGCTGAGTTGTAGTGCGAAATTCTAAGAAGTTTGCGGGAAATTATGAAACGCAAGAGACGTGGAAAATTAAGCAAATGTATTGTCTTGAAGGACAATGCAAGACTTCACATGGTACGCATAACATGGGTTTGCTTGCAATTTAAAATGGGAGTCCTGCAGCACACACACATCCACTGTATAGTCCCAATATCGCATCCTTTGACTTTTCCATGTTTATAAAACACAACATTTCGGGGAAAGATAATTTTCCAACGATGCCCAATTTCAAACTGCTGTTATAAGCCGACTCCAGGACCGAAGAGCAATTTTCTATCGTCAGGACATCGAACAATTAGTGCAACTTTCGGACAAATGTCTTCACCAACAGGGTGATTATGTAGACAAGTAGTGTAATGTATATGTGTCATTTTACATCGTAGTGCACTTCTCAGTAAAGTATTTTTGATCTATATTTTCGAATGTAATTTTTTAAATGCCCCTAGTAGATAGTTTTGAACAATATTTTTCAACTCAAGTGCCTTCTGATCTACCTTAGATATTTGGTTTTATAATCATCTCTTAATTATTTTGCAACTTTCGAAAGGTCTAAAATTTTACTTTATTTAGGTAGTAATAACCTAAATTTCTATTTCATATATATTAAATTATTGTTGGTAGGATTTTAAAAGTGATACTTATTTCTGTATACAATCTTCCATTTTGTTATTGCTTCTATGAAACAAACACATTTAATAATCAAACAATAAAGTTTATCATGTTTATGACAGTTATTTTATAAGCTATCTTCCCTTTATTACCTGGAATTTCAGACATAATTACTACATATATAACGATGCAAACTATTTTCACATGTCTAAGCATATTGAGTATGCACAGTGCGAAGACTTTAATGTTGAATTATTAAAGAGTTGTAAATTAATTTAATAAAACCTTTATCAAAAGTGTTTTGGAAATATGCAAATAGCTGAAACAATCTAAAAGGGGTTTTTTTATGGTTAAGTAGATGAATGGTCTCCCGTGACACAAACGGTTTTTGGACGGAGGAGATAAACTATGATGAGATACGCATAGAGGAATATAATCAACCAGGACACCGAAAATTTTTGAAAAAGTGCATGATTTCGTGCCAAAGAATTATTGTACTTCACTAAGAATGATAGAAGAGTTTTTGAATATCAACAAAGAAACAATTTGAACCGTCCTGCAGGAAGATTTGAGCAAAGCAACAATCTGAACGAAATTCAGTCCGCACACTTTATTCAATGAGAAGTGCACATGCCAAGACATAATTTCGGCCCGCTGAAATTGGTCCGAACTTCTTAAAATCAATAGATAAAAGTGATGACCTATGGCGATTTTAATATATATATAAGCACTTAAAATAAAAATACAAAATTCGAATTGAAATACAAAACCATATCATAACCCAAGACAAGCAAATAAAAAAAATTCCATTCAAATTAAAAAAAAATGCTCATTACACTGTTAGGAAAAGTATTATTTGCAAAGCGATTGCTCCAACTGGGCAGGAAATTACTGGTGATTGTTAGTTAAATTATTTGAATTATTTGATGGCCAGATTGGTTGCATTCGTCCAGATTTTCGGAATGAAAACATTTATAATTTGTTACTTTTAACGTACCTGTCACAACCCACTTATTGTTTGTAGATTTTTGGCAAAAAAGAAACCCATCTAAGTGTTACCTCATCTACCTCGTTTAGCATCATGTGACTTCACTTTATTGCCAAAACATAAAATAAAGTTTAAAGAGTATTATTTGGATGTTATTTTGACTATACAAACAGCTCTGCTACATACTTTCGAAATAAAGTTAACTGTAACAAGCATTCTAATCATTATTAAATCGCTGAAACAAGATGTTGAAGCCGAAGGGGCTTATTGTGAATAAAAAAAAAATCACAACTTCTTGTCCCTATTTCTTTTTCGGACCCAATCTGAAAAAATCTTTGAATCACTGTGCATTTAATAATCATTCATCCATAACGTTAGAATTAAAAACCTGCAGTAAAAGAAGAGTACTTTAAAGGGTGGATTTAGCATCTCCTGGAAACTAAAATTTTATTAGCCACTTATTAAAAAAATTATATTTTATCAACAAACAGAACTTTTTTTATACAATCTAATCCTAAAATTTTAAATTTTATGAAAGAACATAATTTTATGGACTACATGAAACAGAAAAACTACTTCTCAATCATTTAGGAATTTCAAATAGTGTTTTTTATTCTCTGAAATAAATATTGCGTGAAAATGAATGAAAACAGAGCAAACAAAAGAAAAAAAAATTGAACAATTAGATTTGTTTCTCTAAAGTTAAAGAAAGAAACGCTTTAGGACACCAACTTAAAATAA
>BMAW01122161.1:57033-97917 GCA_019974015.1 Nephila pilipes | reverse complement strand
TTTTCAATTGAGATTGATAAAGTGCTAAACAACCTCCAAACCAAAATGAAACGTGATGAAGAATGTAATATGCAAAGCAGCTATAGGAATGAAGTGAGCGGTTAAATTATAATAACTCCATCTGAAGGAGATGAGGAGATCAGAAGGGTTGGTGAGGGCGGTAGGAGGTAGGAATCTGCTGTATATTTTGACAGTTGATTACTATATTAGTATTGAGGTGAGGCCAGCAGAGAGATCTCATGGACTTGAATATTATTCTTAGTGCTTCAGCGTGCCGTTCCAGATTCAGACCTTGCAGCTTGGAAGAAGCCAATGTTAGTGATTATTATTGCGGGTTGAATCATCAAGCGTTAATAAACTCAACCCGTTGAGCAGCCTCATATAATGTCTCAGTGGATACATATTAATAAATGTCTGGAAAGTTGTTTTGGGTTCTGCACATTAAATTGTGCATTATTTCAATATTATAGGATATATGATGGCACAAGATAAACCCGTGACCGAGCTGTTACACCGGGTCCATGTTCTCCACCCCGGTGAGTAGAGAGCGGCCGTGTTTCGCTGAGTTTTCAGTGATGGTGTCGGGGAAAAATGTTAATGCTTTCTTGTCTGCTTAGATAATATCAATTTCATGGTATCCGGAGGCCTCTTCAACCTGATATATTTGAGAGATCATCTCACAGGCTCGGTGCTCTGTGAGGGTACTCGGTATAGGTGAAAAATTTAGTGGGGTATCGATGGCTTCAAATGTAAAGTACAACGTATTTCTCTTTCCTGAAGGTGAGCAGACTACACGGAATTGAGGCACATATGGGACCAAGCAACCAGTCACCAGTAGACATTATCTAATGAATGCTTATGTTGTCTCAGGTGTGAATTTTGTGTTACGGGAGGCAACAATAAGTGCAGCATAATGAGACGCTGTGGCTCCAAATGTGCTTGATTACAGAACTTTAGAATCCACCACTTAAAGCTCCAACTCCTTGGGAGAGCACAACATACGAGTCGTCAGCATCTATATAACCTCACCCAAAGGTAACAAGGAGAACTACCGAACAGGCAGAGTATCGACAGGTTAATAGGAATTTTTGATAGAAGGCGTTCTCCAGATAGAAGTCGGATGCAGGCCGCAACATAATAACTGGATACGCCAACAAGGAAATAGACTCACCCCAGGTCGCAGCAAAACATAGAGGTTAAACACAGTTGACGAAAGGGAGGTCCCTGATCGCGTACATGGCAAAATCCTCCGTTTGCCTAACACCATCGAAGTGCGAAGTTACCGTATAGGATATTTCATATAGCTCGTAGTTTCGACAGCGATGATACAGGTAACAGTCATTATGCGACACGGAGCCTGAGAGATCGTTTGTATTTTGAACTGCATAATCGCCTATTTGTCACTTTGTTAGAAAAGGTAGGTCAAACCCAACCGTGGATGTTAGGCGCAGGAAAAGCATATGTAAAACCTCTGGGGCGCGTAACCTTCGGTATCTATAGAAATTCTGTAGTAAAAAGTGGCAGTTTTATGTAGTGGAAGGATTGCAAGTACCCTGTGTTCTGGTGTGATTTCTGAAAGGTTCAAGATTTCGCCGGATTGAACACAAACACCTTAAGTATACCAAATGATGAGTGATACTGACAAGTTGACGGCTAGAGAAAGAAAGGCTCGAAACGACTAACAGAACTGGTTTGTTGGCTAAAACCACGGCAACAGTTCACAGCTTCTTCAGAACATACCGAGTATTCAGATTCAACCAGGACCACCATGTGCGAAATTGACATTTGGAGATCAACCTCCGGTAGCATCACGACCTTATCGCTATGATAGTATCAAGGAAAGCATATTAGAATTTCACATTCAAAGAATGTTGGAGTGAAGGAACTATTATGCCCATTCAATCCCCGTATGCAGCAAAAAGCGGCGTTCGCTGGCTTTACGGCAAAGGTACTGCGTGTTCACGCGCTGGCCAGTACCGCACGGCTACCGGCGACGCAGCTGGTATGCTGTACTGCCGTGGCGCAAGCGGCTACCTTTGGCATGGCGTTGCAAAAAAGTGGATGCTGCGCGATGCTGGCTGTGGTGCAGCAGCGGGCGGGCTGCGGCGTTCGCAGTTGTACGGTATGCTGCGCGGGCGGGAGCAGGCTGGCAGCGTTGGCGAGCTGGCGTCGGCTGGTGTAAAGCGCAGCGGGCGCGTTGTACGCGAGCGCGTGCGCAACAGCGTTGTGGCGAATCATAAATAAGAATGGGGCAGTACTGATCCCAATAAAATTAAAGCTACTTATTATACCCGCAACCGAAAAAAATGCACGACAGGTTTCGAGATTTTAGGGATGACGGATGGTACCAAAAGTTTATCAAGGCAATTCGAACTGTGTGAAATCCATTGTACGCACTTCAGCGTAAAAAAGGTCAAATTTCAATGGACTCTGAGGCAATAAAAGGCTCCTTTACATTACGCTAAAAGAGTTGACTTCTGCGCCAGTCTTACAGCTACCTAATTTAAATGACCCGTTTGAATTGCACACCGATGCTAGTCTAGCAGGAGTAGAGCAGTGTTGATGCAGGGTGAAAGGCCCATAGCGTATGCTTCTAGAACGCTAAATAAAAAATGAAAGAAAACTATTCCAATACGGAAAGCAGAATGTTTGGCAGTGATTTATTTGCAGAAATTTAGTCGTACTTGGGCATTATCCAACAAAAGTGGTAACGGACCATGCAGCGCTGACTAAGTTAACAAACGGAAAAATCTTCAAGTAGGATGATAAGATGGCATGAAGCTGCGGAATATAAATATAGAATGGAACATAGGCCGAAAGCAGAATGGTGGCAGATATGTTATCTAGACAACCCTTTGAAGGACAGGTTTCGAGGGTGTCTTGCGCCATTATCAATTCTCTAGTATTAACGTCGAGAACAGCTGATAGGTGAACAGAGGCAGGACTCGAGTTGGGTCATATTTATCGATATTTGGAAAAACTCCGGAGGATCTGGCTAAACTCGGGAATATGTGAAATTGGTCCCAAGAGACTTAAACTAATTGATGAATCTTTTTTTATGCAAAACTACTAACTTCTAAACAATGAACTACGAGCTTATATTCCGCAAACTTTGCGTGAATCGGTACTGAAGGAATTTCTACATAACCTACTGGTGGGTTGTCGGCAAAAGAAAATTACGCCAGAATAAAAGAGTCGTACATTTCTAAAAAAATGAGGAAAAATTGTAAGCGAATATGTCAACGTGCGACATATGTCATACACTATAAAAACGCGTTTCCAGCTGGACAATTAATTTCTGTAAAAAATCGACGTACCTAAATGAACAAATTTCATTAGATTTGCTAGGACTGTACCCAGCCTCGAATCCTGAAAGGCACAATGTTTTTAGTAATCGTCGATAATTTTTTCTAAATGGGCCGAATTAATTCCCTTGCGAAAGCTTGCCAGCAGTGGCCACTGCCTTTTTAAAAGTTATATATCTAGATATGGAGCTCCTTACCAAAGTAGGAGTGACAACGGACCCTACCCATTTTGAAATATTTGAGAACCATGTCGCACCTGGAACATTGAGCACATAAAAAATTACGGCTTATAGACCGCAGGCAAAATGCCCCGGAAAGAGTCAATAGAAAATATTGTAGCAGATGACTGCCAGTTCATGCGCAATCAACCACACTTATTGGGACCAATTTCTACAGCAGTTTGCCTATGCAATTAGAACGGCGGTGTATGAAACAACAGGAAAGACACTTACGAACTGTTTTTAAAGCTGCAATTGATAACGCCTCTTCCAAACTGGCGCCCTTTGGCGCGGTATATGCGTGGCGCTGCGCCGCGTGGTGCTCGCGCAACGGTATGCGGGCGCGTGCCGCCGCGCGCAGGCAGCGGCGACGCTGGTGTACGGCCAGTTTGCAGCAGGCAGCGTGCCAGCGTTTCGGCGGGCCAGTATTTTATGGTGGTACGCTGGCTATACCAGCAGGGCGGATAGCCAGTGCCGGTAAAGCATGCGTGGCGGCGTATGCGGTAGCAGCCTGCAAACTACCAGCATGTGTACGGCGCGTAATGCTGGCGCGCGGGCATGGTAGCGTACCAAAGTGAGTCCCTAAGGTTAGTGAAGAGAAACCGCGAATAGCCCAATGTCACAACATCATACTGAGAAGCATTACGGGGACTATTGACGACGGTCCTTGTAAATTTGATCCTCGATCAACTGACGAGGACAATACCTGAGCTGGCACCCTCATCGCCAAACTTCCCTACCACCCTAATGGGAAGCATTGAGATCTTGACAGATTTAAAGTACATCAACCCTGCTACATGGCACATCTTTGATGGCATCAGGGCTCGCAATCACGAATCGACGAAACGCCATTCACAAGTCCGCTACCATCCGCAATGTCAACTAGGCTTCTTCTACCGCAAGAAAAATTAAAAATAAATAGGTTTTTCAAATTAAATAATTTCTGAAAACCTTCACACATCTTTCAATATTAACTTCGATGCATTTGGAGATGAAATTGCTCAAAATTAGTTTTAATTGTTGAATATTTTGCTGACAACTTGGGTTAAGGGCCTCGTTGGGTCATTGCCATATTCTAAACTTTCCAACAGCTCTTACCAACTGGAATTGTGAATCATCTGACCAAGCAGCATTTTACCATTCATCTAAGGCTTAGTCGATAAGTTCACGAACTCAGCAGTGGCGCTGCAACCGACCACGTGTTGTTAGAAAAGGTACTCAATTCAGTCATCTGCTTTCAAATCTCAACAAAAACAATTTCACTGCACTGTCTTCAAGGACACGTCTATCGTACATCCCGCATTTATTGTTGTAATTATTTATAGTATTTTACTTGTCTGGAGACACTGACTACTCAACACAGATACCTGTGGTCTCTATTATTAAGTAGTCGCGATCAATCCATGGCTTGTCAACAGTGGGATACATTGCATGACATTATAGATTCTCTGCCCATTATTCATATTGCGGACGGAGTTCTCTAATTCTCTAAGAATTTCCGAAATAGAATGTTCCATGCGTTTAGCTCGAACTAGAGTTCCACTTTCAAGGTCTGTTAATTTCCGTCGTGCGGGCATAATCACGGAAGAAAACCTTTCGCATAAATCAATAGAGTACAAATAAAAGCTTTGACAATGCACTCCTCCTTTATGCATTTTTTATGCATTATTACAGTCATCAGGATGTTTGAATATTACTATCTCATGTTTTTGGCTTTCAGTTATATATATATATATATATATATATATATATATATATATATATATATTCTATAGCAAAAAAAAACGATGCATCAAGAAGGAGTTGCCAGATTATAATGAAATTTCGTATGCTAAGACATTTCGACCGAACATGTAAATGATTAAAATTTGATGTCCAATTAATTAATTGCCGGAGCTACAGCGCATCGGAACTGCACACTCAGTAGGTGTATATAAGAAGCGATTCTCAAACTGATGGTCAAATTTTCTGTTGCATTGCGAGTTAGGATACTTTTCAATGACTGAAAAAATACCTCGCCTCAGGATTCGGGCTCATTACGTGCAACTGTCAGAGTTGAAAAGAGGTCGTATCATAGAAATGAAAGAGGAAGATTGGGCAAGTTGGAGAATCGCTCATCATACAGGTCGAAGCAATGAGGCGATTAAAAGATGCTGACAAGAATGGGTGGACAATGGTAGATTTCAGCGTCATGATGGTAGCAGTTGACCTAGGGCCACAGCAGATAGGGAGGACAAAGTGATTGTCAGATCAGTTGTCACAGCGCCTGATTCATCTTTATCAGCCACCAGACGTGCCACCCGCATACGAGTGTCCACCATGACCATTCACAGACATCTGATAGAGCGAAATCTACGTTCTGACCGCTACGGTACCTGCCAATCAAGCCTGCACACTAACGAGCTAGATTACAGTGATGCTTGGCTAGATAAGGTTAGAAAAATGCTGACTGGATACGTATAGTGTTTAGCGAAGAATCCCTCTTCCAATTGTGTTCTGACAATCATCGAAGACGTGTCTGGAGATGCCCAGGGCAGCGTGACGATCCTGCTTTCACTACTGCACGGCACACTGGCCCTCAACTAAGAGTTATGGTCTGGGGTGACATTTCCCTTGATAGCCAGACCACTTTGGTCGTCATTAGAGGCACACGTAGAGCACAGCGATACATCGACAACATTCTAAGACCTGTTTTGCTACCGTTCTTTTTGCAGTAAACTGGCCTTATTTTTCAGCAAGATAATGCCAGACCAAATACGGAACGTGTTGCTATGAATGGTCTTACCCTCCCTTGGATCTCGAGTGTAAGATCTCGTTCTAGATCTCGCTCCTATCAAGCATACCTGGGATATGATGGGAAGGCGACTGTATCTACCAGGGAATGTTGATGATCTAGCCCGACAGTTGGTGCAAATTTGGCTAGAAATACCTCAGGAGACATCAGGGAGCTTTATCACTCTATGCCACGTCGTGTGGCAGCTTGCATCCAAACTAGAGGTGGGTCAACACCTTATTGAGCTCGTTATTTTGTAACTATGTATCTCTGAAATAAATCATTCAATTTTTCTGAAATTTTAATCCTTTTCTATTCTGTATATAATTTTCCTATCCTCCAATTTTTGTCTCCATCGGACAACTTCTTTTTGGTGCGACGTTTTTTTGTTGTTGTAGAGTGTATATAATACAAATATATATACTACCAATAAATAAAGTGTGGGTATGAATAACTTTTATAAATATTATTTTTTAATATAAAAGTATTATAATTTTCAAACTGTGAAATAAATGCTGAGTAGGTAAATCTTAAGGTATAATGAGTATAAGAAACAGATAAAATGTTCTTTTAAAGGAAAATTTCTTCGATATTGAACTTTGATTTTTAATATAGATGACCTAGAGGAAAGTTTATCATGTTTTATCTGCATTTAAATCTTTTTCTAGGAAATATTACCTTGATAAATAGCGTAAATTTGCAAGAATAAAACTGAAGGTCCATTATATTATTAGGAATAAATATATTTTATTTATAACATAGACAGCTTCATAAACACGACTAAATAACTTTTCGATTAAATGCAGATCAATCTCAAAAAGAAATCTGAAAGGGAAAATTTTGTACGAAAGGCTTCCGTTTTCAATTTATATTGTTTCTAAGATATTTTTTGTGAGAGAACAACATTACCTGCATTTTTTTTCTTTTCTGCCACTCCACAATGTAAACATTGCAACCCAAATAGAATATTGTTCTGCATGAAATTTTCTGAAAATTGATCATAGATCTGTCGTCGTCGACAAAAAAGAAAAAGAATTTCTGATTCAAATGCATTTTTCTTTGTGTTGAAATCCGAGAATTATTTGCAGCAAAGGAGAAAAGCAAGCTTCCCGTGCAAATGCAAAATTCTGTAGGAGAAACTGAAAATATATTCGAAACGATGCGTTGTCACGTAAAATATGTTAGAGGTTTACATATGTGGAGAATAAGCCGGAGAATTTTGCGTTTTAAAGTAGCGTGTTGTGATTTTGTAAGTAGTGCATAAAGTTATTCAAAAGATAATTCAAGTATCCGAGTTTCTAAATGATATGTTACGTAAAAGTTGACTGGTTATTGTTACTCTTGATATTGCGTTAGGCAAAAATCCTTTGTTATGAAAATTGTTAAGAAGCTTTTCGAAAAAAAAATCTTTTTAAATGTGAATTATGTGTATAATTTTTAAAGAAAATTTAAGAAAATTCGTGGATGGTTTCTGTTTAGATACAAAATTTCAATTTATTTCTAGCAATTTTGATGTACTGTAAATCTCGTTAGGTAGAAAACATTTAAATCCGGATAAACAGGATAAAATTATAAAGATATCTGCTCTCTCACCCCCACCCCACCCCGAAAATTAAAAAGGTATGAATAAATGAATATCAAAACAAGATAATACCAGTTTGCTCATTTAAAAACATATTTATAAAATCTTAATACTTTTTCCTAAATTTATTGAGAACAGAACAGTACAAAATTTTATTTTCACGGTTATATGGTTATATTTAATAATTTATTTTTCATTGAATATTTATTGATTGAATAGTCATTAACAATGTATATAGAAGGAAAACAGTGGTTATTGAGGGTAATTCTGTCACTTTCAAGTGATGAGGACGATGCCTGAGCTCTGGCATTGCACTATCCTAACTTCCACACTGTGTGAACTATGACAGATTTATTGTGTAGCAACCCCATTTCGCTATGCATTTTGACATTATATAAAATTATTTAATATACAAAGTTGTTGCTATTGTTGCAGTAACTACTTGACACACTTATTCTAAAAACATGCTTTTTATATTGGGATTGATTTATTTTTCGATAGCAACATCTATCAGGACTTTTCTTTTACGGTGCTTGCAATTGCCTGACTATTCATTCTTATTTAAAAAGAATTGTTTATTTTAAAAAAAAAGAGCTATTGTTTGATGTAGACTATACATTGTTAAAATATAACAAATATGTGTGAATAACAAAAGATACATTCTCTTCAATTTAAAAGAAAAATTTTATATAATAGTATGCTTGAGTTCAAGATAAGACATTAATCTTTTCTACTTACCGTAGACACATTAAGGTTGGTGGAAAAAAAAACAAGTTAACAGTTTAACATTAATCTTCGAAAAAGTAAGAAAATGTAAGAGTTAAAGTTAAAAAAATAAATTGTATTTATTTATTTAAGTTAGCTAACTATTTTTCGAAATACAAACGCATTCATTCGTGATTGATGGTATTCATTTTTTTTTATTTTCCAATTTATTTTTATATCTTTAAACTTCTAAATTGTTTTAACAGTAAACCAAAAAAAGCTAAGCAATATGGTAGAAGATATAGCATCCAAGCGAAGAGTTTCTATTCATTTTTTGAATTATCTTGACAGAAATCGAGGAAATAAAATTAATTGTGCTTATAATATATATAGAAATAGTTTTAGCAATAATTACTTATTCTAAAACTCTGTTCATTTAACTGCATTTCTAATTTATTTAAATTTCGATTTTTATCTACATTTAAATGTTTTAATTAATATAGTTGCTTAAAAATAAAGAAAAAAAAAACTCGCTTTTGTGTAAACTTTCATTTTAAAGTAAATTTCAATTGTACAATAAGAAACATTAGTAAACATTTGAAGAAAATAAAACAAATATTTTCACAAAGAAAACTCAAATACTCACTATATGTGCCTTACCAAAGAACACAACGTCATTAATTCAAACAAAGTCAAGTTTTTATTAACAATCTTATTTGAAGGAATCGAAGTTTCATCGTTCAGTAAATGATGATTCATTTTCTGTTTAGTTGATTCAGAAACATAATTTATTGTCATTACTTTCTGATTTTAATTTTTTTCTCATTACTGAAAGAATCCCCCCCCCCACAGCTTCATTCCTTAGCACTAAATTATTTTATCTGTTTCTAAATATACATAATTTTTTAACTAATGATTCGGAGAATAAATATTGAACCACTAAAATAAATTGTTCTCTTTAACAACTTTTTCTCTCCCACTTTCTAACGCTAAGTAATGTTTAAAATTTAAATATTTAAATTAAAGTATAATACATCAAAATTAATATTATTTGTTTATGCAGTGTATTTTGTGAGCACATTAGAAATAAATTTAAAAATTGAAAAGATGAAATAAAGGTTTGAGATACTTCTGTACTATTTTAAAGTACAAATTATTTGTAAAATATGTTGTATATATGACCTTAGAGCAAATTAAAGAATGACAAATACCTGAAAATATAAAGATGATAAAGATTCTAATTTCATATAAAATGCAATGGATTTTTTTTACAATTCTATAAATTAAGAAACTACTATTATGAAAATAGCAATTATAACTAATGGAATTGGTATGTGTTTACATGCCATTAAGTATTTGAGTAAAATTCTAACGAATTTACTTAGCTTGAGATACATGCATAGAAGATACGAGTTTAATGAAATAATCATTGCTATGTACTTCAAATATAATTAACCAAATATATTGAATTATATAAAATAGTAGAATAGAGAGAGCTTAATCAGAGACTTATAGAGTGAAATCAGAGATCAAAGAGAAAAATAATAAATAATATAAGTGACAAGAGACGAAATTTAATTATAGACCACAAAACGATTAAGCAAATATAATAAAACATAAAAAGTGACAAGAGAAAGGGGGGGGGGGCGACAGAGAAATATTCTATTAAATTTTCAATCGGTTTTTTACCAAAGATGTATGAATGAAATGCAGCAAAACAAACTAATTGAAATGCTTTATGTTTGTATACCAAAATATGCAGGGTGTTTCGAAACTCATTGGCAAAAATGTAAGGAATGATAGAAAACATCTAAACGAGCAATTTTTACCAACAATGCACAGGCGGAGACCAAGTGGTGAATCACTAGACGGCACTGTAATGGAAAGTATAAAGCTTATAAATATAAGTTTAAGTATATAAGTATTTCTACCGTGGATATAGAGAGGCATGGCGAAATGTTATACTTCTCGAAATCCACGGTAAAAATGACTATGTGTGAGGAAACTCGCTCTTTATACTTTCCATTACATCCTCAGTTTAGCGGTTCACCACTTGCTCTACGCCTGTGCATTGTTGGTGAAAATTTCTCGTTTATATGTTTTCTATCAACCATTAAATACGCTTCATGCTTTCCATTTTAGCGTTATCTAGACATTCACCGATTGCTCTCTGAGTGTGCATTGTGTGGTGAAAATTTCTTGTTTAGATGTTTTCTTTCAACCCATAAAATTTTGCCCATGAGTTTCGAAACATCTTGCATTATATTTTCATCATAACCTTTATTTCCTTATGTTTCAATGTTACTTTTTTTAAATTTCGTACCTATATATTTAATTTAATTTTCATGTTTAAATCACTTCTGAAGAATGTAAATGCTTTCATTATTTATAGGACAACTGGAATTAATATGCTGAGTAAGGATCTGCCAATAAATAAAAAAAAAAATTTCTAAACATTTGAATCTAACGTCTCTTTCAAAAGTGCCGTTGACAGATTTTAATAGTATGAAGACATCAGACAAAAAAAATCAACAAATACTGGAAAAAAAAAGAAATGTTAAAGGACAAAAGCGAAAAAAAAATTCTTTAACTCTTTACCCTTTTTTGAGCATCAGAACTTTTTTGCGAAAATGCAAAAACACTTTCTAAAAGAAAATATTCTAAAGCAAACGTTCAGCTTTAAATTCGTATTGCATCTGCTTTGTTTTCATAATGTAAAATGAAACGATATTGTATAATTTCTTTTGATTTTGAAGATTTTTTTGTAAGTTATAACAGAAAATTTGGAAGATGATTTGGCGATACATTGGAAGACAGTATCAGAATAGAATGCTCAAATAAATCCCAGAGAATTTTAGCTTTGCGTATTTTCTTACCAAAACAAGAAAAGAAACCATCAAGAATTTTGAATGAAATAGTTATTTGACTGTGCCTATATATATATATATATATATATATATATGCATGTGTGTTTTATGTGCATATTTTTTGTTTAATCAATATAGTTTTTAAATTTTTAATTGGTTTTACAACTTTTTTTCAGATATTTATTTAAGTTTATTTTTGCTGTTTGCAGGTTAATTGAATTTGTTTAATATTTGCGCTATGTATACTTTCTATTCTTATTTCTATGATTAATTTTCTGAATTTGTTAATTTTTGGGTTGTTACCATATTTTATTATAATGCAATTCGATGAAGTGTGATTATTTGATCAGTTATTACGTTATAAACACACATTATTCCATTCCAAAGTATGGATCAGTCTTAATTACAATATTGACATTATTCTAAATTCTCGCTTTTCTTTCACTGGGCTTCCTTTTATAAGTTTTCAGTTACAAAATAGATTTTTATTTTTGCTCTTATGTTTAAATTTTAGTTTGTTTAAATAATTATAATAATTTTTGTATGAGTTGTATAAATTTTACTTTGTTTTTTTATTATGATTCCTTTAATTGAAAATACAGGTTTTATAAAGATTTTTAATAAATGCATTGTAAAAGGATTAAAACAGGCTAATTATAATTTTGGAAAAAAATGCACTTAAGGGGAATTTATTGCAAATGCATGACAAGAGGAAGTAATTCAGGTAATTTTTAAGGCTACGATTTTTAATTATTATAAGTGTAATAAATTTTGTGAAATGACATTAACGTCTTATGTATTTTGCAGATAATATTTCTTTTTATCATGTTTTCCACATAAAAATTAAAAGAAAAGCTCAAATCTCCAAATTCTTCAGAGAAATAATCAAACCTAAAATTTTCAGAACGACTTTTAAACAATTATCTCTTAACACAATTGATTGACCATATTGCATTTCTACATGTTTTTAAGATACACTCAAGAACGTTGAAAATAACGCTCCAAGAAGAAATCGAGCAGCAATCGCGAAACTTTGCGAAGTAGTTGAATGATGTCCAATATGAAACTGATCTAATTTTGGTGCCAATGCGCATGCTCTGAAATTAGAAAGGGGGTCCTATATAAAACGTCGCATTGTGGAAGATTCATAAACGTCACGATCACGTTCCAATACTATGAAGACTTTAGCCTGCGAAGAATGCCAAGTAGACGTGGGAAAAAAAATTTCGCTCAGCCAAGCAAGTTTTAGAGGGGCCTGAACATCGGCATGAAAACCACATGCTGGCCGACATCCATTTTGCTTGCCTGGTTGATCGTTCGGAGACTGCCATCAGAGCATGTTGGGATCAGTGTACACGAGATGGTACCTTCGTGCTGAGAACCGGGTATAGAGCGAAGACGACGAGGCGAGAGGATCGAAGGATCTTCTGGCAAGCGCTCTCGGATCCCACAGCAGTTTGTTCTGCAACACAATCGGATACAAAAGAATCAGTTGTTCTACAAACCATTTCCAGACACCTTGCGGAAGCGAATTTGTAATCCAAGAGCCCGTTTTGTGTACAGCTTTTCATACTGAAATATTGGCGCTACGACGTGGAATGCCATAAACTGACAAAACTTAGTGTTTAGTGAGGAAATTCTGTTTGTTTTGGGACAATGATAATCATGTGCGGATGTGGAGGTGCTCTGATGAATGATATAATTCTACCCACAACATTTTTCGAATCCTCGTGGGACCTTCCCTAAATGGTTTTCCAGGGGCAATTTTTCGGCAAGATAATGCTCGTCCTCATACATCTCGAGCAGTTCAAGTCTTTCTGCATTGTGTTCAGATTCTTCAATGGCTTGTCCGTTTCCCTAACTTGTCTCCAACAGAGCATTTATGGAAACTAGCTGAAATGCTCGAGGGCGCCGAGTTACTCTGTTCATGATTTGGAGGTGGATGCTTAAGATTTCTGAGCTCATATGCTTCAGGACATTATCCGATATCTAATTAACTCAATGCCGGAGCGTGTTGCGGCATCTATTGAAGCAGGAGGTGGTCCAACGCTTTGAAGTTGCTCTGTGTTTGTCTAGCTGTACACACTGTATTTGTGTAATTGTCTTGTATTTGAGATCGAGTGAATCTCCCATCTGTATCATTATGAATATTAAATTTCATTTCAATCCAAAGCTACCTTCTCGGTATGCTATTTTCAATATTCCTGAGTGTATTTCAATAGCTTTACAGAATATTGAAATCTAGTTATATTTCCTTCCAATTAACAACTAAATTGTTTGTAAAATGAAGAGAAAGAAATTAGTAAAATTCAATTTTGTAATTAACAGTCTTAGTAATATATATAACACATCTTGAAATTTTTTTTATCAATTCTTATTATGTAGATAAGAAAAACTCAATGCATTAAAATTTTATTAGATCTAGAAAACACATACACATATTGAATTAAAAAATTATGCATATATAAAAATTTGCTTGTTTTCTATGGAATTGCAGGGCAATCAAATAACTTTCAACATGTATTCTGGGCCTATAAATATTTTTAGACAAAATAGATTTTATTTATTTCTAAGTGTGATAAAGTCTACAAGGTATAAGGTTTTAAGCTCTACAAAACTTTAAACTAAATCAAATATGGATGATTCGATGATGTTTGATTTCGATTGAAAAGTTGAAAAATATCAACTATTGCTAATGAAGTACTGTTACATACGAGTAGATTATATTTCTGAATTTATTAGTTCTTACTGGTAATAAATTTTAACATAAGAAAAGAACATTGCCTAAGAATTAACACATTACTCATTGCATATTATTCCAAGTAATAAGCATGATTTGCTTAACACCACAGGAGAATAAGGATACATCATTTATAATTTATTTAAAAGTATGAAAATTTTCATTTAATATATATATATATATATATATATATATATATATATGTACGTATTCGAAGGAGGACTGAAATTCTTCCAACCTCCGAGAAAATGGCAGCACTCATCAATATAAGCGAAGGAATGTAGTTGCGCATTTTTGACAGGGACTCACAAAAATTGCAGCCATTTTGGACATCGTTTGTCCTAGTCGATGTAAGTGTTTTTCTGGAAATGGAAAAAAAAATCCAATATCGATCTGTCACTGAATATTTGCTTTTGAAAAACAATACGCATACGCAAATTAAAGATGAGTTAGGCGCTTTTTACGGGGACTCTGCACCGTCATTTACTTTAGTGAAATTTTGGGCTGATGAATTTAAACGTGGCCGTTCTAATGTGGGAGACGATGAACTGTCCAAAAACTGCAACCACTGACGATAACATCGCTAAAGTTCACCAAATGGTGCTAGACAACCGTCGAACTAAAGTGACAGGATAGCAGAGGCTGTGAATATGTCCAAAGAACATGTTTGTTATGTATTGAATCAAAATTTGGTCATGAGAGAAAGCTATCTGCGTGTTGAGTGGCACGTTTGCTCACGTCAAATCAAAAATGTGTTCGAAAGAACGTTGGCGCAGTTTAGGCGTAATAAATGAGTTTGGGCCCGATTAATGAAAAAAGATGAAACTTGGATACATCATTATACGCCCGAAACAATCAAGTCTACTGTCAAAAATAATCACAACCCACAGAAACAAACGCAGTCCACAGTCAAAAATGTAGATTGCGAAGAAAGAATCGGTTCCAAAAAAATGCTAGAAAAAAAACCCCTGTTTTTTCCTGCTGGGAAAGTGATGACGATTGTTTTTGGGATAGCCATGGAGCTATCTGAATCTATTATCCTTATGTAGGAAAAAAAACATTACAGGAGCATACTACGCATCATTACTTGAAAAGCTGAAGGTAGAAATTGCGGGAAAACGGCCAGATTTGCAGAAAGCAAATTTTCTGTTTCACCAAGACAATGCGCCGTCTCACATCCGATTTACGATTGCCATCCGATTGCCGTAAAATCCGATTTACGATTTGAACTACTTGAGCTACATAATTACTCAACAATAATTAGTTGCCATGAAAATGTAAATGTAACGATTGGGAAAATTTTAAAAAAAATTAAAATATACAATTTATAAAAGGATTTATAATATTTTCACAGTACTACCGTATTTTCTGAGTATTTTCTTCATTCACAGCTAAGCTTTCACGCAATGTGTGCATCGATGTGGCATGGAAATAACAAAAAAAATTTCTTATAATTTAGAAGCTTATCCCATAATAAAACCTAATAAACAAAACACCATTCCGTAACATTAGCCAAATAACAAATAAAGATTTTATTTCGTTCTGGTAATAAAGTTTAAAGTTATATCTCAAATGCAATAAAGGAAGATGAGAGAGTTAAAAATTCAACTAAGGTACTATTTAACTAATAAAGCTTTAATTGTTAAGTTGAAAAAGAAGTTAGTCAAATATCTCAAAATGTTTGAGGTGGAAAAAAAAAGAATTTAAAAAATGTTTAAAATAAATAAGTGTCATGTTAAAAGAGTAAGAAGTGACTGTGCAAAATTATATGGCTGAAAAACACAGTAGAGTTGAACTTCAATTATTTCCTTAGTAAACATGTAAATGAAAGTTTTAAAATATATAAAAGGAATTGTATATTAATATTCATTATTTTTTATGAGTTTATCTGATTACATCTAGATGGCAGCGGTAGTCTAATGGTCTTGGTCGGGGACTCGCGGCCGTTTGTTTTCATCGAGTCGTGGGTTCTGCCTTGACGCCACTAAAGATACTCCGTGTAGCCGGGACTGATGCACGTTAAATCTGTCGAGGCTAGAAGTTCTACCTTTGGCATGGTGTGTGGAAGTTAGGAGATGGGGTACCTAGCTTAGGTGTCGGTCTTGTCATTTGAGGTTCGAAATTAAGAAGTAGGTCGCCAACAGCCCTCGTGTTACTTCCAGTGCGACGTTAATAAAACCAACCAAACCTAACTTGATTGTATCTAGTTAAAATCTTTTATAATTGCCCAGTTCTTTCCAATTAAAAGACAGCTAATATATTCATTTGAAATTGATTTTTTACAGCTGAATAAAAGTAAGTGTGTTAATGCTCACATCAGGGGAAGTTTAAAATTTAATCTTAACAACTGAGTGTGAAATTAAGAAGAGATAGCATTATAATATGAATTCGAATTCTACAACCACTTTCTTATACTATTAAGGGAAGGTTTTATTTATTCAAAAAATGATTGTCCAGGCAAAAGAACTCGAACTACAACATTTGCAAACAAGTACATAAGTACTTGATCAAATATTAAAAAAAAACCAACCCTATATTATAGAGTAAAGCATTTAAAGAACAATAAAATTTTAAACGAAAATAAATAAAATAATTTTAATACACAATAAAGCCTTTAAAGGACAATAACATATTAATTTTAAACAAAAACATGCATGCATTACAAGTTTATATGTTCAACAAATTTAGAACTGTACAAAGAAAAACTGGATCAGATTAAAAGAAGATATTCAAATTATTTAAATATAATCCTTAAAGAATAGAAATTGAAAAATTTCTGAGAAAACTGTATCTGGTGAAAGTGATTCTGAAAAGACACTTATTTCATAATAAACGGCTTAAGAAACACTGATTCATTATTTAAATGTCTTAAAAACACAAAAATAAAATACAACATAAATTAAATGAGGTCTAGAAGGGATTTAAGTAAATCTAAAAGGCACTTTTCCAGTATTTTAAATATATTGTTGATAGTTTAATTAAGAGAAAAAACAGGCTAAAGAAACAGTTTAAACTTAACTTTATTTCAGTAACAAAAAAATGAGAGCACTTAATGTGCTGTCTCTCGGTATGAGCGTAAGTGGAAGATTGTGAGTTAAGCAGGATATAGAGGGCGCCGCATTACATCGAAATAGGGAGGGATAGAGGCGCAATGAAAGTCTAATATTTAAAAATACATCTTAAAAATTCTTTTTTAAATTTCATAAATTTGAAAGATACACAATATAAAAGTCTTAAAAATCTATTTTGAATGTTGTTAATGGCACAAAGGGAACAAGCATTTAACAATTGAACTTTGGAATACATATTGCCAATGCTTTGTTGAGAAATATAAATTTATAATATGACTAATTATACAGTGCTTATAATACAGATATTTCTTGAAATCAATCCTGTACTGTATTGAAAGCACACTGTATAGTAAATCCGAAATATGTTACCCGAGAAATCAGAAAAAATAATAACAAAATCCTTTTATAGAGAATCTATCTATATAACAGTGAAAGTCATTTATTTCAGTGCTTGTTATATTATAAGTTTATTTCTAAATTAAGAGCAGCCCGAGATCCGTAACTTTTATGTGGCGCCCATAAAATTTATAGTTGACGATGATGGTTTCTACATTACTTTCCTGTTTTATCCTTCTCTGAGATAGTTAGTGATATTGAAAGAAGTTTTACTGCGATGAAATATTAATGATGTTGATATTAATTAGGTTGTCATATGGCTTTAAACATCCATAATAAGTTTAAAAATTGTATGTTAAATTGATATAAAGAATATTACTAAATATATAATTCAGATATCTTCAGACCTAGAATGTGAGTTTGAAAAAAAAAATAACAATAAATAATTTTGCTTGATATTTCATGAGATGTTAATTATAAGTTGCATAAATTGACGTTTTAAAAAAAATGAGAAAAAAATAGTATTCTAAGATAGGAATTTAGATAAAATAGGGAAAATTTAGCGTATTTTTTGAAAAGTTAGCATATGATTATGTTAACATCAATTAAAATGTGATGTTATCTTAATAAACTGTTACTCTAATCATAAATATAAGTTTCAACTTAAGTTCAAGTACAGTCAAAGTAATTGGAATAGTCAATTATACTTCAGAAAAGAGTTTTTTATCATAAGATCTCCACCAAGTCTTTATCCACGATTGCCAATATTTTCTATAATATACCATAGAATACGCTTACCGGAATATGAAGCGAGTGCATCCTTCAAATATACAATTAGTCTGGCAGCATCGAGTTCTAATCACAACAAATCAATCAGACATGGAAGAAAACTTTCGCGTACATTCTATTAATTTTCTTCATATTAATGTAGCCTTTTTATTACTATTTTCATTTCAATTATCTGTCATTTCATATTACTTGATTATATGTATTCAGTTCACTTTTAACATTTACTAAATTTGCATTATTACGTTTCATTTGATTAGGAAGAAGTTGGAAATTTAAATATAAAGTCAGAAAGAAAACCCACGTGTTCGTTGAGAGAAGTTTCACGAATAACCCATGTTACAATGCTATCAAGTGATCTTTAAAAAGTGAGTATAAGTTGAAAAAAGTATATCTATTAATATAAGAGTACCAATAAATAACTCAAACCTATTCAGATCTAGATTTTATAATTACCTTTTGTAAAATTATTCGACACAATGTCATGTCATAGAAAATAATTTTTTTTTTGAAAAACAATTTATTTAATATTTGCAAATATCATGATTAAAAACTACATAAATAGATATTTTAAACATCATGAAGAAATATGAACTATGGTAGGGTTTTTGAATGAAATGCAGAAAAAAAATACAGAGTATTTTCAAAAATGTTTTTCTGTAAAAAATAAGACATAATGAAAGAATTTTATATCTTTGTAAAGGTATCACTCCTTTAAGGGCCTGAAGAAGTCATGTGACTTTTAAAAACAAGGATAAGTTGTTCACACACACACACACACACACACACACACACACACACACACACACACACACACACACACACACACACACACACACACACACACACACACACACACACACACACACACACACACACACACACATGTCTTACTACCTTTGAGAGACTAAAGTTAGATTTTGCATTCTATAAAATTATTTTTAATCGTATATCGAATTAAAATAGCAAAATTGTAGAATTCTTAAGATTTCATGCTTTATTTTAACTTCAAAATTTCATAAATATCTACGAGCAAAATATCTGCTAGGAAAACAAAACTTTCAAAAATCCAATTTCAAGTCCTTTAAAATAATATACAGAACTGTTATCTCAATTTTATTGAATTTTCCAACCCAAAGTCCTGATTTACACCTTCTCGAAACATCAGTACTGAAAAAAAGCATTTAAAAATTTACACTTATTTTTATTAGGCATGGATATTGCCTATAATTAAAACCTTTCGTATTTTTATTTTTCGCTATTTACAATGACAAAATAGAGGCAACTCTAGTAAGCTAAGATTTCAAATAATTTATTTATGTGTTAAAAAAATTTTATGCACCAATCAAAATTCCAGTTTTCAAAGAAGTCGGGTACCTTGAAAAATGAGAGGAATTAATTAATGTTTCATAATACATTTTGAAATAATTTAGTATTTTAGGATATATTAATAATTTAACTGTTAAAAAATTTAAATTCCTGATTATAATGTGCATTGTCGGTTATTATTTTCAATTGAGAATTTTATTGAAAAATTCCAAAAATTCTCGTAAAAATCTCCGCATTAATTACAAATATCTGAGCTTCAAAAAGCTTATATTTAAAACATTTTTATTACATTTTATATTTACAAGAAAGTCCATGTAACATCATATAATTTATTTTAATTAAAAGTGCGTGAAATGAAAATTAAATTATATTTTTGAGTATGAAATATGAATGGAAAAGAATATAAAATTTGATCGAAAGATTAAAAGCGTCATGTAAAGGTTTCATGATAGAATATAACAGAAAATCTATATATATTATCTTCTCTTATAAAACAGAATATCTGCTAATACCTTTAAATCCTCTCAGTGCAAGAAACTATGAAATTTTGAACAAAAGTAGTAAATTGGAACAAAATAAAGCGTTACAAAAATTACATTTTTTAGGGAAAAATAATGAATATTTAAATAGCATGTACATATTTTAATAAACCATAGAAAAATGAAATTTGAAATTTCATGCAATTAAAATTTTCAATAATATTAATTGCAGAATCAATGAAACACAATAAACACAATGATAAAATCAGACTAGACACAACTGTGATAACGCAAAATTAATTTTTCTATATAATAAAACTATCATATATAAACTTATTACCAAGTAAGTAATGAGAAAGTGTAATAATTAAATTTTGAGACTATCTTTCATGATTTTATAAATACTTAATTTTTGAAGATTGAATTTTTAGATTTTAAGCCCGAAATGTGTCCGAATGCTATTTATCTTCAATATAATTTTAATACTAAAGTTAGTATTTCTTTTCAGCTTTGAAAAATATTTTTTAAAGAAGAGGAGCTGTTTATTCTCGAGTAAAAATTTCTACAATATAACAATGAGGAAAATAAGAAGAGACAAATTCTCATGAATTCTAGATGAAAACTTTATTAATAGAAATCACTGAGATGAAGAAAGGTAATTAGTTTTTGTTACTTACGGCAGTCTCAAATAACTAGTTGAAATTTTACATTAACAAAAAGCGAGAAAACAGAAAACTTAATATTTTTTAACTAAATTTCGAGAAATATGAACATGTATCTTTTTATTTTAAATTATATATTTAATTTTTAGACTGAATATAAAGTTTAATTTTTGATTAAATCATATTTTTGGCCTGAATAATAATTTTTAAGATATAAAAAATTATATATATAATTTAAAAAGTAAACAGTTTTATGCCCATCAGTTAAATTTGAGAAAAAAAAACCCATTTTATTTTAATGTTAGTTAAAGTAATGATAAAAGCTGGAATTTCAGGAAAAAAACTTCTAGTAATATTTAAAAATAGTACATTTTAAAATATTAAATACTTTCATATTAAATGTGTGTGGGTTTAGTTAAATATAATGCATGTTTACTTAAAATAAATCTTAGTTACAATTAGTCTTCCTTTTGTCTGAATTAGGTCTCGTTTTCTCATTTTGAAATTTATGAGCTTCCTTGTTCTGAAATAAACAAACTTAATAGTTTGGACTTTATACAGCTGGCGTTAATTTTACAAAAATGTATCAAAATCTATATTACATACACGAGGAATGCGTGAAAATACTCATTGAAAACTTTCACAAGTACAGTTATAGTTATAGTACACTACTACATTAGAGCCAATCAGTACATCAATTTACTACATCAATGTTTTTGGTACTAGTATTTATTTAAGAATGTACATAATAAATTTCTGGGTTTGAATTAAAGAAGTGGCAACACATCAGTAAATATGAAATGTCTTTATTATCATAGATACAAACACTTACATTTCCTATATATAACAATTATCATGTCTACCATTTTTTGCCAAATGACCACGCGACCACTTCTGTAGAAGACCCGTAATGATCTCATTGTAGTACGGCTAACCTTATCCCTAATGTTGAAATGGATAATTTAATAGTCCCTTAATTTTGGCGAATAGTTTATAGTTACACAAATTCATATCGATTGAGTATAGTGGATGTTCCAATGTCTCCCAGCTGCGGTAACCTAGTGGTTACGGTAGCGGACTCGCGGCTGAAGGTTTTCGTCGATTCATGGTTTCCAGCCTTGATGCCATTAAAGATTCATCGTGTAGTCGAGCTGGTGGATGTTAAAACTGTTGGGGCTCAAAGTCCTCACGTTGGCATGGTGTGGAAGTTAGGAGAGATGGATGCCAGCTCAGATGTCGTTCTCGTCACTTGACCGAGGTTTAAAATTACGAGGTAAGTTGCCAAAAGTCCTCATGTTGCTTCTAGTGCGATGTTAATAAAACTAACCTAATTACTCCTAGTTAAAACCTCTTATGATTATCCTATTCTTATTAATCAAAAGACAGTTAACATATTTGTTTGAAATTTAATTTTAACAACTGAATAAAAGCAAGTGTGGTATGCAGGCATCAGGGAGAGTTTAAAATTTAATTTTAACAACTGAATGAAAATTAAGGAGATTGAAATATAATACAGGGGTGTGTGTGCAAGCTTAGTGTCATGCTCGTCATTTGACCGAGGTTCAAAATTACGAGGTGAGCCGCCAATATCCCTCGAGTTGCTTCGAGAGCTACGTTAATCAGACCATTCTAATCCAATCCAATCTGGTGCCTCCTATTGTCCCTTCTCAAGAGAATCAGACAGCATTCTCTGAAGATGTTTGGAATCGAATGCAACAAGTGGTTTGTTTTCTTCAGTGTGCTGGACGCAAATGATGTCTTAGAAATTCATAGTAGTAGGCAGCTTCAAAAATTCTGTTCTCGAAATACAGTGTGGTCTGTATCATTTCGTGAATGTCATATACAACAATGAACATCACCTTCTGATGTTACAGCGGTGCATACACCTTCCGTGGACGTGGTGAACCGGGATATCTCCATTTGTTGGATTACCGTTACAAATATAGTTCGTAGGAGTGAGCCCACACTTAATCCATTATGATAATATGTCTGATGAAACAATCACCTTCGCTTTAATATTAGTTCACAAGGTCCAATACAATCGCATAACGGTGCAATCATTACACCTTGGGCAACATATGGGGTACCCATCGCGCAGTTAACTTAAGATATCTAAAGATGTCGTGCAGAATCCCGAACGGTGTTGCAGCATTTGGTCTACCTTAGGAGTATTATGAGGGCACTTTCCTTTTCGCTCTGCACTTCCAGCCATCTCACAGTAGTACCGCAGAGTAAATCTCGCCCGTCATTGTTCACCGCATGTCTTCACCTGACTGTCTTTTATTACCACAGAGAATGTTAGCGTTTTCGGGTGTTAGCAATCGAAATTCAAAGGTATTGTCACAACTTTTTTTATTCAGCACTTGAATTATTTATATCCAATAGCAAATTAATCACATATACCAATTGTCATGAAATTCTTAAAAATAGAACAGAGATACAGTACAGTGGAAAATTACCCTTAAAAATAATCATATTTTGATAATTAAGATTGATTATTAATATAAAGTTTATTATTAATAAGCTCGCTACTTCTTACGAAATTTTTATTGGAAAAAAACTGACTTGAACTGATTTCAGTGATTAGTACAAAAATAAAATGATTAAAAAGAAAGATGAAAACTGCTAAAATGCTTAATTTAATTTTTAGTTTTATAAAAATAAATAAGAAACTTTGAAAAGAAAGATAATGAAATTATATTAAAATAAAGAAGGTATCAATTATTATAAAAATATAAGCTCTGCAATTATTGTACGAAAATAAAATATTTCAGTTGATTACAGTAAGAAATTTGTAATAAATATTTACATTTATTTCGCATTTTTAACATAATTTCTATTTTTCTAATGGAAATACACCGAACCTAATTTTTATATTTAGATTTTCACTGAAATACTGAATTAGATCGCTTAATGTACCAGGAACTTTTAATAAATATAAATGTTTCTGTATTGGTGTTTAAAGCTAGCTTAAATATTCCGAATTAAAATATAAGAACCGAACATTGATAACGATATTAATAGTCAAAAATTAAGAGATGCAAACAAAAATTAGTTGTATATTAAAATACGCGGTTCATGTAGTGTTACTTCAGATTAAGTATAATATCAATATGATGTTTTTTTCTGCTTAAAAATCAGTTTGATCTTCTACACTTAACATTAGGTTACGATTACCGTAATAACTAGTATCAAAATTTAAACAAATTTATAAAATAAATAAAATGCCATCGTATTTTTATATTGAAAGTGAGAGAGAAAGAAAGAAATTTGTCATTTCCCCCCTCTACCCTTGGAATTATGAATTTTTGAATGTGTGAATTGTGTCCAAACAGGAAACTACGAGTGTATCTTTTTCATTATTCAACTCTAAATTCATGTTGAATCTCTTCTGTTTTCAGTTTTTATATAAATAAAAGCGAAAATGTGAGCATCAAAGGAAATGTTTTTATAATGGAGCCTATTAGGGGTGTTTTAGATTCTTGATAAAAGGCTTTGAAATACAATAAAAGTTTTACGATAAAAAGTTGGTTAGATAGATTTGGAAACTTGGGAAATCATCCAGTGAGTTCCTTTCAATGGGAAAAAAGGAAGGAAATATTTCGTGAATTTTGAATTTAGCAAGTCTTGCGTTATGAAATGGGATAATAACGAAACCAAAAAATTCTTAATTTCATTCTCTATCAATTAATAGAGCTTATTATACAAATTAAGAATATTACTATGTATATGATGCTAACATATAAGGCTACTTCTATATTGAAATGACAATTTTGAGTCTTATAAATTTGTGGAATTTCTAGTACATAATATTGATGCAATTAAAGTGAAAAATTGTTTTAATAAACACTAAGCACTTAATGAGAAAAAATATTTTTTTGCCACTAATATACTCTAATACCCGTCTTCAGTATTTTCTCTTGACGAAAATTGTATAGATAGTTTATAACGTAAAGACTTAAAATAAACTATTTGCTATAAATCTTATGAATTGTCATTTGTACGGTTCATTTATCTTGTAGGTAATGATCCTTGTTATCTTGTTAAGGATACAAACGGAAAGTAAATGGATTAATTTTCTTTGATGAAATAATGCTTAAACATGATTTTCTGAACAGTTTTCAATCCTTTGAACGTTTATAAATGTAATTTTACACGACTTTATATTAAGTGACGTTTATATAAAGGGAAGCATCATAGAGCATGAGTTAAAATGCATTTACTAACGATTTAAAAAATATCACATTCAAATATCGTAGAAATATACCACTACAACAAATAACAAAATATTTATAAATAGCTATTTTTAACTTATATTTTCAATGTAATACAAATAAAATTATGTTAAAGAGAGATTTCAATCCTCATCAATGTACAATTCTAATAAAGAAGACAATTTTCTTTCTGTTTCAATAAATGATGGCTTAAGAAAACTTAAGCGTATTAATATAAAATCACATTGAAGAGACACAATAAATTTGAAGACTCCGGTCATATTTGATTATTACCATAACACGTGGAGGTAATAGATTTTACAAACTAGTGCTCCTTTTTTTCATGAAATGAACACTGTCATTTCTTTTGAGAATATTCAAATATTTTGGAACATTCTGAGATATTAAAGTGGTTGCGGCAGCCTAGCGGTCACGGTTGCGAACTCGCAGTCGATGATTTTGAGTCAATGAGTTCAAGATGCCACTAAACAGCCATTGTGTAGCCGGGGCTGAAGCCCACTAAATCTCTCGAAGTCCTCCAGTTGGCATGGTGTTGAAATTAGGAGAGGGAGGTGCCAGCTCAGGTGTCGTCCTCGACACTTAAGTGAGGTTCACAATTACGAGGTCCGTCTCCAATAGCCCTCGTCATGTTTCAAACCAACCAACCAACCAACCAACCAACCAACCAATAAAACAAAGATATTAAATATTTGAGCTACACAATGTTTTACATAGCGTTCCAAACAGATTTAAAGTTGTTTATATTTATCGAATATATATTAATCAAAATTTACTAAAATTTGAAGTAATATGCGGCAAATATCAATTTAGTATATTAAGACGAGAATAATGAAGCATAATTTTCTTGCAGTAGGTAAATGTACAAATACTAATAAAGATTATGGATCCGTTTATTCATGTTCGTATTAAAAAAGGAGCATGTGAGGTATTTACTTATAATTGAATTATCTGGACACTTTAGGATACCATGAAGTGAAGTTAAATAAATCTTATTCGACTGAGAAATTACCATTAATTATCTATTAGTGTATTAAAAGCTTATGAAAGGACCATTAAATAAATTATATATCAGTAAAAACAACTGTCAACCACCCATTTTATGATTATTAGGAGTTCACTAAATACCGTTAAATGAATCACATTCCATTTAGAAACGGCAATTAGGTAGCCATAAATACATTGAGTCATAAAATTCTAGTTAAATAAATCACATATCATTACAACCAACTTCAGTTAGCCATTAACATTTTTAAAGTCCATAGAATGCCGGTTAAATAAACCTGCATACCATTAAGATAATACCACACTCAATTAGCCATTACGATTCCTGTCTAATCATATGCATTCATTCTCTATGAAGCTTCATCTTCTGTGTTGAACCATTAACCTGACAAAAACAATTGAATTTTTTCAGGATGCTAATGAAACGAATAAATAAATAAATAAAAAAAAAATAGAAAACAAATAATAGAAGAAGCTGGAGCATGCTGTATAGTGGATACTGATGCCTTAGGAACAGTTCAGTTTGTTGCACAATTACTTGATCTCATCACGTTTTCGTGAACATGGATCTTCCAGAGCCTTCGTTTCACCAATGTATACATTGAGAGAACCATTACTGTCATCATCTCTAAGTAGTGACCCATTGCTTGGTATAATCAGCACATTTATCAAGACGTAAATATTTGGTTTTTGTTTGAAGACAACTAGTTTTGTATGAGATCTTATAGGCAACGAAAAGTTTGCCAGAAGAATAAAGAAATTTGCATAGAATTATTTTGGATTAACTTTTCAAATTTTTTTGGATTTTGTGCAATACGAAAATAATGTATTTGGTTATAAAATAGGATATCCATTATTTTGCATATTACTTAATTGTAGCAGTAAATTTATCTTTGTTAAAGCATTATGGTTGTAGCACACGAGAATGCTTTAAATACACTTCGTTCATAATACATAAAATCGAAAAAAATCCCTCCTTTTTCTATAGACATGTTATGAAATCCTAATAAAAGCATAACAAAATCGACCTATGCCAGAAATGATTCTCAGCATTCTATGCTTAGATTTTAAAAAAGGTTTACTTACAATGAAACTAAAATTTAATATTAATAATTATCAGCATCGCATTAAAAAGCAACATCTAACTAGAGATGGATCTCTTAATTTTGACCCATTATACCTGTATGTGTAAACTGGTTTCTCAGTTTCCGAACTCTCATACTACTACGTGAAAACTTTGATCTCAGACATATTTAATGTGTATCAACCCTGCTTCATGATGACTTTCTAGTTGTATCAGGACTCGAACCAAATTTTACATGAATAAACCTTCTCTACTATTTTACCTTACATTATATACTATAAAAATTTATTAGACATTTTTTTAAAAACTTTTAGGTGCAATTATTCATGATTTTAACTTAATTGTATTTCATTCCCTTAATTTTAAAATGCCACTTTAATTATTTATAAAATATTTTTCGTATGCAATAATTGAATATTTGATTCACTTAAAATTAGATTTTTCGGGAAATTGAATAAGTATTTGAGCTCATTAAAACAAATTAATTGCTATGTAATTCCTGAATACATCGAATATACAGGTTAATATTTATAAAATAAATCTCTATTCAGTTAGAAAGATAAAATTTTTATAAAAGTCAAGAAATCTAAATAATGCTTTATTTTTTTATTGCTTTAGAAATATAAATCGAAACTAATGAGAATTTAATTATATTTGATGAGAATTTTAAACTCGCTTTCCATTAAAAATTCAAATACATTGTCTATTTATAAATTTATGAGTAAGAAAATCAAAGCACGATCGTATTTCTAGCTAACTGATTTTCTTTACTGCCCTTCTATCAATAGTTTGTATGGAGGGAGAATTCGAATCTCGTTGGTTCTATTTCGTCCCTGGTATCGTTCGACATTTTGGTAAATGATGATGAGGGTTGTTCCCAGCAAAGAGATGGGGGATTGAGTTTTGTGTTTAAAGATAGGATGCATCATTCCCCTTCCCTCAGCATACATTTACTTTCTAAATTTTTCTCCTTAAAAAGGAGTTTCGATCGCTATTTTAAAACCTTGAATGTTGCAACTGACTGCATCGAATAATGGCTAACTGTTTCAATTCTTTTCTTCAGGTTTAAAAATAATACACATTTCATAAAATTAATCCCATCCCTGTCAAAATCTTGGAGAATTAAAATGTACAAGAGCAGAGATAAGTAAGAAATATGTTAAATGACTCGTAATATAATTACAAAAGACGATTGTCTTTTTAAGCGTTCATACTAAAGAAAAGAAATTTAGTGTATCATTAAAATTGGTTACATTCGTTAGAACTATTTTAAGCTAAGTATGCTCCAATTGAATATAGAAACTATTTAGATAATAGATGTGAATTGGCAAATTTATGGAAAAACAGTAATTTATGCTTACGTGTTCAACTTTTAAAGCTATTGTCACTTCAATATAAAAATCTATAAATTTATTTAAAAGACATTTTAAAAATTTATTCTTTAGCTTAAAAATGTCAGTTGCTTAAAACATTAAGGGCTTTTATCACTACTAAAATTTTTTTTTAATTTATAAATATTTATGAAATACTCAAAATAATTTCATCTTATTATTTTTTATTTTCCAATTTGCAATGAAAATACAAAAGCAGGTAATTTTCTTTGTGATTCTGTTTCCCAAAAAACAGTAAAAGTAATTTAGAAAAAAAAAAACTTTTCAAAAGGATTTTTTAAAATGAAAAATGACTTAAAAAGAGAATATAGGAGTAGTGCTTAAAGTAATTTAAAAATAAAAGGGTTCTAAAAAACGATTGTATAGCTTCTATTATAATTGAAATTTTTAAATACCTTTGAAATATTTTTAAAGCTGTTTTTTAAAGTTAACACTACACTTTTCTAGAGAAAATTTTGAGAGTTATCTAGAGCTATGTTTTTTACAATACAATAACATTTCATACTGCAAATACAACATTTCCTTTAATTTATCATAAATGTGTCAATTCAACATTTTTTATTAATGGAGTCAATATAGAAGAAACATTTTTTTTATTATAATGAGTTTTTTTTAAAAAAAACTTAATGAAAATTTGTCATATATTTAAAATATTTTAAAAATACAAATAGCTGATATTATACTTTAAAGGTATTACTCAAAACTTTCTTTTTTATTTTAATATGAAAAGATCCTATATGAATATGATTACAATTTATTTTTAAGTGATGAGATAATAATGTGTAAGAAAATGTAGCTTATTATTTAGGACTATAAAGGTTTAACATTTCTTATTTTCGAACAAAGTAGCAATCAATTAATAAAAGATTAATATTACTCATAATTACTGTTACATTCCTTTCTTTATCTGCGTCAAATGTTCTTTCATTCCTTTATTTTTTGAACGAAATCAGTTATAATTCGAACTTTTATTTCAACATTTTTTCTAGTTCAACTTAGTTTAATTGAAACTACTTTTTGTATTATGAATTATTTTACTATTGTTTTTATTATTTGTATTACTTTTTGTATTATATATTATTTTACTATTGTTTTTATTATTTGTATTACTTTTTGTATTATATATTATTTTACTATTACTTTTACTATTGTTTAGTAGTAAAATTCAAAGTAATTAATGTAAGTCTTAGTAAATAAAATAATGGCAATAATTTGTCCCAAAATAATTTTTTCCCATAAACTATGACGCTCATATGACGCGTAATATCAACAATGATTTCTTTTTAAAAAATTCTAAGATGTTAAATTCTAGTAAGTATACCGTAAGATTTAAGTAATGAAAGCTTGTTTCAATAAATATTGGTGCTTGTGAGGAAAAAAAAAACTTAAAAGTCGGAAAGTTTTTCCCCTAAGTATTATTACCAGCATGTAGTGACACCTTTCTGCCATGTTTCTTTTATAAATGGATAGAGACATATACAGAGATTTGGTTGGATATCGAGCAAGACTTGGAAGTTCCCGTCTACTGACCATTTTGATTTTGCCAGCTTAATGTTAATCTTATGGAATTTAGACTTTCGTTCTTAAATCTTTACTATACGATATATTTGAATGCAATAAAATGCATTATTCTGCAGAGTTATTTTTTTCCACCAATTTTTAAAAATATTTTTTAAAGACTGGCAAACTCGCAAATGAATCATTAAAATAGAGGTAAAATATTTTCAAAAATCGGAGGGAAAAAGTAATTTCGTTGAAGCCTTTATTATTCTTTGTTCTTTCAGAAGTACTTTTTTGCATTCAAAAAGATCAAACAGTAAAAACTTGAGAACGAAAGTCGAAATTCCATAGGATTAACATTAAGCTGACGAAATTAAAATGGCTGGTAGGCGGGATCCTTAAGCAATGACCATGACCATAGAGACAAAGGGTTGACTCCCGTGCCAAAATGAAGTTTCTCGGAATTGCTAGAATCTTCTTGAAAATTTTCCTAGGAGAGGAGTTAGGTTTTTTCGGGAATTTTCCGAGTGGCATCACACCTGGCCCGGGTCATCTATGAACTCGTGAAGTCTGAGTAAATCTGTCGAGTTCTGCCTTTGAAGTGCAGAGTTTTACATAGGAGATTAGTTCGCGGTGTGAAATAGCAAGCTGGTGAGCTGAACGTTATTCAAAGTACTATTACTGTTATTGCAAGTGCTGTTTTGTATCTGTTTGTGTTTCTGATCCCTACAAGTGCTATTTTTATTTCTGTTGTTTTGCTGATTTATCTATGCGCTGGTGTTCTTGGTTATGCTATTAATCTGTAGAAGTTTTTCTGCTTGAGTTACGTCATTCCTCGATTATTTGTGATTTCATTCTCATTATTCTCCTTGCTGGAGTATTTTCACCGTACACCCATAGTAGATGTTTTTTATAACAATATCTTCCCTATTAATTTGGTTATAATAATGCTTGTCCATAAGTTCTTATTTAATGCCTTTACAATAAATATTTAATCATTTCAGAAGGTATATAATCTTTTTTTAGAAACCCCCCAGATATATTACAATAAAAATTCATAAGTATAATCTTAAACGTGTCTAATAAAAACTAATATGTATAACATACCAAAAGAAACAATATAGAATTAGGAATAGAAAATTTGTTAGTAAAAGAATCATTTTAAACCCTAAAAGTTATAACCCATTAACATTTATTGAAGAGCAATTTTTTTTTAAAAAAAAATGTATTTTAGTAGAATCTAAAATGTATTAATATTAAAACTGATATGAGTAGAATGCCGCTTGAAACTCTATGAAAATAAATAAAACAGAAAATTTCTTTTTTTTAAATATTAGAACCACATTAAATTCTATAAGTTAATTCATTAAAGCATAATGAAGGTGTCATATCTTAATCGATGAGTATCTTTGTTCACTTCTCGATTATAAAATATTTCCTTTTTTCAAAGCGTATTCATTACTCTTATATTATAATAGAGTGTATTACTTATCATTGTGGAACCCTTTAAAATTTTAGTTTTAACAATAGTAATAAAAGTAAAATCATCTATGCGTTGATGGACTATTTTTTCATAGAATGATGTTCAGTGAAGCATCATAAATACAAACTTAGATCTTTTGTAACCATATGATTTTGAGTATTGATATATTTCTTTCGAAATCTGAAATAAAAAAAATAGTCAAAAGAATAACGAATCTTATTAAATTCCAAAAGTTGTAATTCATTATAATTTATTAATGATGCAATATCTAAATTGATGTTCACCTTTGTTCGAGTGCAAAAGATTTTCTTCTTTTCAGCGTATTCATTACAGATAATGTACTCATTGTTGAAAAATCTTTTAGAAGTTTAGATATAACAATCAGGAATAAATGAGGTCATCAGTGAGACCCTGAAGTATAATGTTCAAAAAGCACTAGAAAGATGAACTGAAACCTACTGCAGCAGTATTAGTTATGGAAAATTTCTTTTATACTGCGAAATAAAATCAAAAACAGCAAAAATATTCTAATTGTGATAGATATCTTCTTAGCTTGTTTATCATTGAGAAACAAATAACGATATTAAATTTGATAATACTAGGGAATTTAATACTTTTCCAAATCTTAGACGATATGGATATTGATCATGTTTAAATGTATTTCATAGTTTTGTCAGATTTTTTAAAATTTTACTTTTTCTAAATAATATTGACTTTTAGCACAAAATAAAATATTTCCTACTAAGAATATGATTGTGAAAAACTTTGCATAATATTGAACATTGAGAAAAAAATTAATGAAAAAGTTTCGAGGGTTAAAGGAAAATATATAATTACTATTCCTACTCATATATTAGATTATTCAATACTTCTCCCCAATCTGATTTTGTATATAAATATTATATTCATGTTTATCTACTTATTACTAATTAAAATTAAGATTAGGAATAAGATTGCTTAATCGGATAATTATCTGAGACTGCAAGTTTATATCAAAAATCTTCAAATCCGCATTGGAAAGGATAACAGATACTTATACCTTTTCTCCTGCCATCACACTTTATTCCTTAAAAACTTGGAATCACAGTGTTAATAATTTATACAATATAGAGAAGCCATGGTTCACCCAGCACTTCAAATATTACACATAGAACTGCTAAGAAAGAAGTATGAAAGCAAACATTTTATCGCGCGCACACACAATGGACACAAAAAATAAAATTAAAATAAATCTGTTATTCAATATTGTTCTAATAGAAGTGTCAACTGGAATCAATTTATTTAATTGTTAAATATGTAATAAGCTATTGTAAATTGAATAATAAATTAATAATCAAAATTTCATTCAGACATTCATATATTATTTATTTGTATATTTAATTAAACTTCCAGCAATATAAATATCTTAAAATAGATTAATGTAACAATATAGTTTACTTTTATGAAAACTTTTTACTTTTGTAAAAGTACGGAATATTCAAGTGTTGTCGCTTTTTAATTGGTATCACTTAAAAATCCTATTACTTTCCCCTTGATTTGATTAGTTTTAAGTCAACTATTTTAAAACAAGATATGAATTATTTTCTTTTCTTTTTATCTCCACATTAAATGAAAAGTTTCTATATGACTAGATTTGGGATGCTCACAAATACCGAGTTCCTTTCCATAATTGGATGTCAAGTCAGTTCAAATTATTAGTATTATCTCGAACATTTATTGTTTCTTCTGATGAATTTCATGGTAATATAGAGGTGCCTATTCAACACACATACTGTAGACAGTCTGAATTGCCGACATTCGTCTTCTTACAAATAAAAGTTCAATTTTAGTATTACTGAAAAAGGTAAAATTACCTTTTTTTTTAAACAGGTGAAACATGACAGAGCGATCGGCACTTTGGATAGCATAACCAACCAACTTAATTAAAAGATTTTTTTCACTTCTAAATAAACCGCGTTCATATCTAAATCTGATTTTGTAATGACAATTATTTAAGAAGTGATTTTTTAAATTAAGATGTTAGAGCAATTTTATATGTCAAATAATGTCCAAGTCATGACGAAGGCACAATGCTCAGAGTTGCATGTTTTATACACCATGTGTCCTTTGAAAAAAAGATCAGACGTTTTGCGAAAGGTTTTATTGTTTAGAAAAAAGAATTACCTCTAAGTTTAGATAATTCAGCAATGAACTGAGGCGGAGAAAAACAAGTAAACATAGGTTCTGACGACTTAAAAGTGGAAGTTAAAGTAGTGTTAATTTTAAAAAGAGAGGCATCAAAAATAATTAAAAAAAAGGAGAAAATAAATTTGATTATATATATATATATATATATATATATATATATATATATATATATATATATATATAAAAAAAAGTGAAAAAAATCACAACTAAAACAATGAGAAATAATACAAAAAAAAACAATAAAAGATACATAAAAATTGTGAATAGAAAGTGAATTAAGATATCTTATTCAAATTTAACTATAAGAGAAAAATCAGAAAAATCAAAAGGAAATAGATTAAATGAAAAATATATAGACAAATACCAGAACAATCAAAAATGATAAAATTATTGAAAAATTACTGATAAATTTGAATATAAAAATACTGATAATAACTTAATTATCAATAATTTTAATTACTTTAAAATTACCGATAATTAAGTTAATATAGTTTTGATTTCAAAGCTAAGAATTTGAAGGAGAAAAAAGGAGAATGTTATATTTTTAACCTTAACAGAGTTTAGACTGATAGGTTGGGTTATTTCAGAATTATTGGCGAAACTATCCCTATCAATGAAATATAATATAAAAAATTGATTTAAAACCAAAATTTCAGTCGAGAATTTATATATATCTGTGTTTGCGTGTTTGTGTATGTATTTATGTATATAATTTAGTAATTATTGTGTGTGTGTGTGTGTGAAATATGGACTCGCATCCCAACGAATTGATATGCCATCCACGAAGCGAGTGATTATAATCACACTTCTCTCAAGTTTATTGCAACTTTCGTAAAGTTCATTTGCAGTGGTTTTGAGCTTTAATTATTAAATAGTAATGTTTCCCTTCCAAACAATTTATAAATATCATTTTACCAAGACATACGGTTTGTTTCTTTGCTACAGTATCAAACATAGTCAATTTGCCAGCACATATAACACAAATATTTAAACAATTGGACCAATAACTCTTCTTTACATTTCTGTCTTACAACTGCAAAGAAGCAGAACTCTTATGGTTTAAAATAATTCCAACTGAATGCCATTGAAAATTATTTTCATCTTGACATTACAAAAAAAAAAGTAAACTGATATATTTTTTTTCACTAACACGTTATTTTGTTGATTTTAAAAACAACTCAATTTGTTTAATCGCTTACCAATGAAAGTGATGCATATGTTTATAATTAAACTTATTTATTAATAGTGAAATCATATCTTGATTACATGTTAAACATTAAATGTTTTATGTGTTGTAACTGTTGCATTTGCGAATTTATCTGCTTTATAAAATAAGTTCTAAAAGTTCTTAGAGCTAAAATTGTATTACTTTATGATTTAAATCTGACCACAGATAAAAGTTATTTACGATATTTACTGAAAAGTCTTGCAGCAAGAAAATTCTGAATTTCAGTCCATCATATGTTTTTTTCAATACATTTTTTTATACATTCATCAGTATTATAGAAAACTTTCAAAATCCTCTTTTTATATACTTTTTCAACGCCTCAAGGGCACTTTGACAAAATTTATGTAAATATGTTGCTTAAAATACGCTGCTGTAAATTTTTTTTTCAATCTTGAAATATATGTTTTCTTATTTATTGATGCCACATTTATTTTAACATGCTTAACATACTTGAATAGAAGATATATTTGTGATAATAAAATATGAAATATGTGTAAGGCACCAAATAAAATTTCATGGCACTTTTACAAATTCTTTTATAAAGAGCTTTGAAGCGATTTTGGTAAAGGCCTAGTAATAACCTAATGTGAAACCCATAAACATCCTTGAAAAGAAAAAAAAAGGGTAAGATTTTCACAAACTGGATAAAAGTCAATGAAAAGGCGAGATTCCTCATTTGAATAACTGGAAACATGTAATAAATTCCGACTAAACATTTCGAGTGAGAAGTTTCTCAGAAAGTTATTATCATTTTTAATGATTATATAAATAATTTCATATTTTGGTCCATATTTATTATTTATAGTACATAAATAAGTTATTCCCGACCATTTATTCTTAAATGGATATCCATTGACACCTTTAAAAATATATTATGTCTTTCTTAAAACACCCTGTAAAGGGATTTAATTTTAATTTATTACATTTTCTTGTTCAATATTGCACATTAAAATCAACTTCTAAACATTACATAAAATTTCAAGAGATACGATATTAATAATTTTATGAACCTCAATCATTTATAAATATCAGCTTACAGTAAAAAGTCTTTTAACAAACTTTTGACTTACCAGCCAATCAGAAGATGGTGCTACTTATTCTAATTATTATTTTCTAATTTGAAATAAAAGTTTTAATATGTTGTCTATTAAAGAAAACAATAATTATGAAGGTGGTATGTTTTTAGTTCCAAATATTTTCCTGTTTCTCATGTAAAAGAATATTTATTAAACTCCATGAAAATATATTTTATTAGTAATAGCTTTATAAGAAGTAAGTAAATATAGGCTTTTATCAATACCTGAAAATAAAGTTCAATTCAGATGTATCAATTTTTATATTATAATACTTAACTGTGTGTTAAAAAGTTTTGAAAGTATATATTTGTTCCTTTTTTTCTTAATTATAATCTTCTACTTATCCTTAAGGGGGGGGTTAGATAAGTAGCTGGATAATGAATAAAATAAAATCAATTCGCAAATCTGAGCTATCGCAGTTTCCTTTTATTTAAATTGAGCTACTGTATTTAATCATGCAAGCAGAAACAGAAACAAATTTATAGCTACATAAGTTGCAAAATACTGCTAAGCTCCTGTACTATAACTAAATGTTTAAGATTTGAATTTCTTGCGTTCTGAACTTCTATATTCAGAAACATATTGGCGACTTTATTTTAAAATAGAACGCCGATTTGATAAAACAATCAATACTTTTTAGCTCAGCGCTCATTATTTGAAATATGTCAAGTATTTGTGTATCAGATATTATAGTTTACATAGCATGCTTTTTCAAAAGTATGTATTGAAAAAGTTCATTACAAAAATTTCTCTTTTACCTCTAAATAGAATGATTTTATTTATCAAAGTCTATGCGTGCAAATTTCTGCAGCTCAAGTAAGCAGAATTGAGATTTAAATTAATTTATGAGAAAGATAAGAAGACTAACGATATCTGATTAATGTTTATTTCCCGTACAATGAATTTCAGAACTTTCCCATCATGTAGAAATAATTTTTAAAATCCTAATACATCTAAAATGCTTCTATTTACAGTATTTATAATTAATTCATTACTTCTATTATACAATCTTTGATTATTCATATTATTATACTTTTTTAAAATATTCCTATTATCATAATTCAAACTCATATTACCATACCTTTTTATTAAGTGTTCATATCTTTGTGAATCTTAAAACTAAATTTAAAAAATTACATTTAAAGTTTATATCCCTCTTTATTAGGTAAAAAGAAGAATTTCTTCTCTTGCAGTATTTTATTCGTATATTTATAATTTAAGCAACTTATTTCGAAATCTTATAATTATTTAGAAAACATTACAATGTGATATAAATTAAATTGTAAATACATATAAAATAAAACTTTTATTTGTATATATATATATATATATATATATATATATATAGACTGTAACTATACAATAAATAAATTCTTTACCATTTTGCACAAACAATTAACTCCCTTATATTTATATTTCCTCTGATAAAATTTCTTTTACAAGAAATTATTGAAAATTATTTACGCATAAGATTTCTTTAAAAAATCCATATACTCTTTTAAAGTGTTTGAAAAAAAAAATCATTTAATGTTTCATTTCCCTGAACAATGAAATGATGTCAAAATAATGAAGTAGAAATTAAATATAACTAGAAAATGATCATACTCCAGCGTATAAAGGATATCATTCTTCACGGAATTCTCTTCTTCTCTTTCTTCTTGTATCCGAATCGAATATATATTTACTCCATTAAGCCAAAAATACTCAATAAACACATAAGGCTTCAATGATGGAAGTCTTTTAAAACCTACGAAGGCAAATAGTTTTATTAAAAAAAACAGAAGTGCTAAAAGTTTATAAGATTGGAACAAAACTGATTAGATCACTCTAAATGAAGAAGAAAGCTCTATACTCTTTTCGCAAATACCTAATCTTTCATGATGCAAATAATTTTACTGGAATTTGTTACTTAAGCATTCCTTTAGACTTCCTATTTATATAGTTAATGAGTATTGGGTTAGGAATGTTTCCCTGAAATCTACTTTTTAATCTTATATCGTGATTGTAATTCTCACTGATTTGGTGGTAAATTTCAAGTAAAATCACTGGGATTCCTCATTACCGTAATTTTTGATAGAAATGATGTTCTAAATTTAAAGGTTAAAGCATCGTTCTAAATGGATGTAGATCAAATGGTAATTGAGCTTCATGGTTATATCTGATGAAGGTAAATTTGCTATTAATGAATTCTGAATACATAAATTTAGAAAAAAATATTTATATGGATTTTAAAGCTTTTTTGCACACTACTACCCAAAAGTATTTAATTAATTCTTTATTTCCTGATTAAGAAAAAAAACGCAAATAACAAAGTTTTAGTAAATAATTAATTGTGCTACCTAAACAAAGAGAAAAAATATTCTTAAAGGTTTCAAAAGATTTAAATCATTTTACTTATTTCGATGTAAATCTACATCAATATACAAAATTAGTTCTATTACTTCCTTCTGGTAAGTTAAATAAGCTGAATTGAGTTTTTTTCATAATTGACATGCTTTCCAACTGTTTGCCTTTTTAATATAAACCAGAAATATGATAACTTTTGCACTTTTTTCTTCAGTTTTGCTTTATTTTTTTATGCTTAACATTTATATGCTTAAAAATCGGAGATTTTAGTTTATTAATTATATCTAAAGAGGCAGAATATTTTCTTGAAACTTTTGGACAAATTAGTGTGAATAAAGTGCATCAATCATCAATTTCACGAAAAATTATTTAATTGCTATAGTAACGAAAAGGCTGAAAGGAATTGGGTATAATGTCCAGATACGTAAAACAAAAAATGGTTCTCGAATGACAAAATGATGAAGAAAGCCTTAGAGAACATGCTTCTAAAGTACATTTAGATAACGAAGATCATGATTTGGGGTGACGGTATTATATGAAAATGTTCTAAAAGTTTAAAAACCCATTATCTAAGACAAAGTAAAACAACAAAGAAATAGAAAACATAAATACGAAGAAACAGCTGAAATGAAGAAAATAGATGATTTAAGAAAGAACAGCTATTGATTCAACAATATAAGTTATTGGTACGATTTTTTTAATTCTATGAAAACAGGAATATGTGGCTGAAAAGCTTTTTGATTAAATATTAGTACATTACCATGAGGATCAGTCAGGCACACATTGAACAAATGCAAACTCTAAGGTGAAAAACATTAACAAATGAAATATTCAAGAAATATTAGTATTTTATGCTGTATTCATTGCTTGCTATCCAGTTAAGTATTGCTTACTATGTAAAATAAGAGTGATTAGAGATGAAATAATTAAAATTAATTTTTCCTCAAGTAACTCAGTAAAAGCACATATTTCTCTATAATCTGACCGATCTATTTTTCTAACCGATGTAAAAATAATCTGACTGATTTGTTTTATATATAGTTATATGCTAGTATATAACGTATTCATTGGTGAGCAATATTTAAGCAATAATATAAATTTTAAGCAGATAACCATGAAATTGCAGAAAAGAAGTTATTGCGATCAGTACAATGAACACGCAATTCAGTAGAAAGGTGATGCATATGAAAATGTCAAGAACAAAACGTCATAGGCGAAGTGAGTGTCCGCAAAACGAGGGCGGTCGGAGCGCTCTGCTCAAGACTACAATAAAAGGAAGAACGGAGGAGCAATTAAAGGCATTCCCTGCAAATGCAAGAGAGTTCTTTCGTAAAATATGACTAAAAGAAATCACCTTAATGAGTTTACACTTGGAAGAAGAATCGGAAAACTGGACGAGAGGCATAGTTAGACCAGTGTAGCTAAAGAGTTCGGAATCAACAAAATTGTCATTTCGCGCGGATGGAAATCCTTCCAAACAGCTGTCAGAAAGGTTGGTGGTGGCCACCCTACTAAAACAACTGCAGTGGTTGACCGATATATCGTCCTGCAGGCGAAATAAGCACGATGCCAGTCAGCAAACGCCATTGCTCAGCAACTGTGTACAACAACACGACGACAAGTGTCGCGGTTTACCGTAGCCATACGCCTTTAGAAAGTGACCTATTTGCCCATTGTCCTAAACCCTGTATCCTGTTGAAAGTTGGTCATCGGCTGCACCGTTTAGAGTGGTGTAAGGAGCACAAAATCTGGATATCTCATCAATGGAGTCGTGTCCTCTTTAAGGATGAGAGCCGTTTCAGTGCCACAAGCTTTATCAACGTCTGTTGATTTGGAGAGAGGTCAGTTTCATCCCAATTAACATTACGGAAAGAGAGTGTTACGGTGGTTTTGGAGTTGTCGTCTGGGATGCATTACTCTGAACTGGAGGACACAGTTCCACGATTTCGTCTGAGGTTTTGTAACTTGAGATCTCTTTTTAAGGAGGTGTCCTTCCTCCAGTGCGTCTGTTCCAAGGAGCTATTGGACCACACTTTGTTTTTATGGATGACACTGCATGGCCACACCAGAATGCTGATGTTCAGCTGCTACTAGAAAATGAAGATATCACTCGTTGATGATATGACGCAGGCTAGATATGAAGATATCTAGCCAGCGTTTTCCTCTGATTTAAATCCCATAGAATATGTGTGAGATGCTTTGTAGAGACGCCTTGCCTCTCAGTTCCATACTCCATGGAACACCCAACAACTGAAACAGATGCTGATTGAAGAATAGGTATTCTTACCTTTAGAACTGTTGGACAATCTGGTGCTGAGTATGGAAAGACGGTGTGAAGCAACCATTGCAGTAAGGGGAGGGCACATACCATACTAAGGAACATCAGCTTGTTGTTCTTCCTATTGGACAGACAATCATGTGTAACGATACTATGAGTTCAATAAAGCCTTTTTTTATTCCATACTATATGCATTAAATTTAGCAAAAAAAAAAAAAAAA